>SKCR01043554.1:0-48569 GCA_019454045.1 Zanthoxylum bungeanum
TCAATGCCACCAACCTGTCTCTGAAATTCGAGTCTAGGGGCCTCGCTATACCCCTAGCTCAATACCCAGGATCTAAGGGCATCTGTCATCCATAGTCCTGTATCTCGTGTCCACACGTACCAGATTTTCCATATCTGAATCAAGTTACATCTAAGGTGGGTTTTTGCCTCATGCCTCCAAAATCACAAAATCATACCCTTCAAATCATTTTCATCATCAAGGCATTTATCTGAAACCATGCTTTATCAAAAAAAATTAAATCATATGTCTCAAATCGAGTGAAAATAATATTTCAAGTGAAAATCAATTTAGTCAAGTGATCTGCAAAATCATATCTGAAATCATAATTAAAACTCTGAAATAAGTACTTCACTCATACATACACAATAGTCAAGGCATCCAGGAACACATAGTCAAGACAACACATACCTATGAGCTGGCTTACACATACAATACACGTATGAAACTTATTACTTTTTTAGAATATGTATGAAATGAATGTCGTCTGAACAGATTTCCTAACCCACTCGGCTACTACACCATAAAATCATTAACCGATTAAACATAACCACATGCATATGTCACGTGTCATAAACGCATTAAACGGTTTGGTTATCGTTATTCCAGATTGGTTACCGTTATTCCAGATTGGTTACCGATATCCGTGAATTCCATATCTGAATCAAGTTACATCTGAGGTGGGTTTTTGTCATATGCCTCCAAAATCACAAAATCATACATTTGGAATCATTTTCATCATCAAGGAATTTATCTGAAACCATGCTTTATCAAAAAGCTTAAATCATATGTCTCAACTTGAGTGAAAATAACATTTCAAGTGAAAATCGATTTAGTCAAGTGATCTGTAAAATCATATTTGAAATCATAATTAAAACTCTGAAATAAGTACTCCACTCCCACATACACAATAGTCAATGCATCCAGGAACACACAATCAAGACAGCACATACATATGAGCTGGCTCACACATACAATACTCATACGGAACTCATTACCTATTTAGAATAGATATGAAATGAATGTCGTCCGAATAGATTTCTTAACCTGCTCGGCTACTATACCACAAAATCATTAACCGCTTAAACATACCCACATACATACGTGTCACGTGTCACAAACTCATTACACGGTTTCTCATAACCAAATATATACATGAAAAACATTGCTTAATCATTTAAAATAATCACACACATACGTTTGTATACATCTATCAAACATATGAATATATTTATTACTTCGAATTTCGATACCATGACTTTTACAATCCTCACATTCTTTACTTATTAATCAACATTCACCATTCATATACGTATCCAATCAATCATGAACTTCCATCACTCGGAAAAGACTTTAGCCTATACCAACTCAACCTCTATACATCTATATCGTATACATTGAACGATAACAAACTTATCCCAACGACGTACATCTACACGTACTAGTACAAATTCTAAAGTCATAACTTATTTCCTTTACCAATCCTTTATACACAAATCATACATATCCAATCAAGTCATACATATACAAATACGCGTTCATATGCTAATACACATGCTTATACATACTCATACTTTTACATTCACCAATACATATTATTACCGATTCATACACTTCCATACATCCATACACATACATACACATTAAGTTCATTTCATATTTCACCTCATGTCATATCCATAACAAAGATCCATACCTATGGTAGTCGATTATCCTAACCATACGTAATCTTGAGCTTCGTTCTAAAGAATATACCTTAACTATCATCTTTTAACCTAACATGTCATTCATATATATATATAATCAAACACGAAATCACTAATTTAAGTTCTCATCGCATGGGTTACTTACCTCACTTTGTGAGCATTCCAGGTCCTAGTCACATCTGTCAAAATAAATGGCAAAAATACTGTCAGAATCGCGATTTACGGTATTCTCGACTTAACTACGAAAAAATCCCGGAACTTTCCGGAACAACCAAAACAAGTCCGATCTCAATGCCTCAAGTTCCAGTAATCTTATAACATCATTATAAACTAACCCAAGTAGTCAGTTATCTTAAATTCTCGGTTTATGTATTTTTGGAAATTCTTCCGAAAAAGTTTCCACAAACGCTACAGAAGGGTCCCGAACCCTCCGAACCTACCTAGATTTATCCATACATGTTCATAATATCATAAATAACTATTAACTATCATCAAAACCAAAACACATACTTATACGCAAAAACCCACTTGTACCAGAAACTTGCATATTCTATCGGATCGATCAAACTCGTTCCGTTTTCACTCGGATTCTACCAAATGCTGATATTTAACATACTAATATTCAAACAATTTATTTTATATCATTACACTACTCTACGAAGCTACTAGAAATATCCGAATATTTAGCATAAAACTTGAAATTGGCGAATTTTTACCGGGATGTCTTACCGAGATTTCGAGGCCATATACGAACTCCAAACGATCCCCACGAATGCACTGGAATCGACAGAATTCAAATCGGAGTTACTGTTCACACTAAGATTATTGTTCATTACCTCATTTTTCCTCGTTTTATGTGCAACCGAGCACGGATCTGAAAAATCATCACCCTATCTTGTAGTACTCTTCGTGAGCTTCGATTTGGCGGGTGGCTTGGGCAGTGAGACGAAGCGACAAGCCGAGATCCGAAATCCACTACCGCACTTTCACTTTCTCGCTATTCACCGGCGTTCTAGGCTGCCACTAGCCACCACAAGGCGGAGAGGTGGCCGGCGCACCCCTTTGGCTGGTCGTGTTGGCCAGGGGCGCTCAAGTTGCGATTTTAGGGATGGGGTCGGGTGCAAGGATTTTATAGTTTTGCCATTTTGGCAATTTCTGATAACTATGAGTATTTATAGACAATTCAGAAAACTACATTATGACCCACGAAAATTACAATCAGACTCATTTCATGAGGCTTTCATGGAAATTTACATTTACGAAGCCTTTCTGATGCAAATTTCAAAAAGTGTTCAACATGAAAGTTGATCGTTGTAGAAAAACGAGTCTGATGGTTCATAAATCGGTTCAATCGGAGTTCGTTTGCTATCTTTATAGCCGAAATAATAAATTTTTACACGTAAAACGATATAATCAAAAATCACGTAACCGGTTCTCAAAACCACGCATTTTCTAACACGACGAATCTTCACTTAAAAACATTCCCACCTATTTTCCAACACTCAAAGTCTTATTTCCGAATATCAATCAGTTCCAAATTTTAAACTTCAATTCGTAAAACTTCTAGAACCGTTCCGAAAAATATTAGGGATATTACATATGTATTATGTGTATATATCATATTTGAAACTAGTCCACCCGTTTCTTTAAAATAAAACTCTTTTATTTAATTACCATTTTGAAAAACAAAAACCAAATTCCAAATATACTAATTTAGTCAAACACAGTCTTACATGAATTTTTTTTTTTTTTTTCCAAAAAAAATATTAGTCCAATAATTTTACTTCATCTCGTGGCCTTAACAGATACGCTGCTAACTAATCAGCCAGCCCAAACCAACCACAATCATCATCTGTATGGAGTATGTTCGGTTTTGGCCCAATCTATTTGCAAGATATCCGTGTGGCGTGTAATAATCATGATCATAATAATAATAATTATTATTATAAATTATTAAAATAAAAAATCTATTTTAATAAAAAAATTGAATCTATTATTTATTATTAAATTATAAAATTAAAATTATATGTTCAATAATTCTTTATTTTTAAATTATAAAATTATAAATTATTAAAATAAGAAACTTATTAAAATAAAAAAAATTGAATATCCTATTTATTATTAAATTAAAAAATTAAAAAATTTATACAATTATTTTTTATTATTAAATTATAAAATTAAAATAAGAAATTTATTACAATAAAAAAATAATATACTATTAAATAGGTAACTTATTATTATTAAATTATAAAATTAAAATTATAAATAATAAAAGAAAACATATTATAAAAGGAAACATATTATAACTCCCATTAAAAAAAGATTCACGTCACCTAATCTCTCTAATTAATTTTTTTTATTACTTATTAAAATAAGAAGACATATTATAATCTTATATTAAAATTAAAAAAACGTACGTAGTACATAATTTCTATAATTAATTTTTTATTATTAAATTATAAAATTTAAATAAAAAACCTGTTACAATATTAAAATATATTATTCTATTAAAATAAAAGACTTAAATAGTTGTTGCTCATGAAACCTGGATAAATTTTTGGATTTTGAGTCTATTATTTTTTGTTATTTTATTTTGAATTATTTCTATAAGTTTTTTTATAAATTTTTTATTATTTATTTTGTTTCAGGATGTAAACTTTGATTATTAGCTCTTGTATACAGACGGTGAAGATTTCAAGCTCGATAAAAAAAATTACGTTTAAATTGAATAAATTACATTAAATTTTTTTAAAGATAAATACCTAAATAACATTAGGATTTTTGTTATGATATAAAATTATAGTTAAAGATGTGTTTTGTACGGGTCCTATGCTAGTAGTAATAGTTGCACTCTCTTAGTACTCAAAGAATACCGAAATTTTATTTTTTAATATCTGAAATGAAAAAGGTCAAAAAATAAATTTGAATCCTTATAATTATTTTTCCATTTTAAACACTAACAAGACAAAAATTAAGTGGTAAGAGAGTGATGAAGGAGTGCATCTACATTGTTGAAAAAAAAATATCTTAGTGTGTGAATGAACACAAGTGATTGATTTATGAAGAATTGAACTGTTTTGGCCAAGACAAGCGAACCATAAGAGAGAAAGTTGAAAGCAAATTTTCCCATTAACTTCAAATTCTAAGTGAGACGGCTTTCTGTTATTGATATAACGTTAAATCAAGAGAAAGCCATTAATTTTCTGCTTCTTGAAGTTCAGTTTTTTTGCTGTATTGCTTTTGAAGTTTGAAGACTCCGACAACTTGTAAAATTACTTTGATTAGATTGCAATCTAACTATTAACTAATAATGAAATCACTTGCATACCAGTTGTTATATTGAGAGCATGAATAAAAAATATATATGAATTAATCCATCAAAAGTTTATTTTATATAGACTTGACATTTGTTACAGACAAATATGTATGTTCAAATTAAATATTTAATTTAAAAAATCTAAAAACTAAAAAATAAAATAAATTTAACCTTCTTCACTTTATTTTATCAAGTTATTACAACACCTAACAATCAAATACTAAATATTTTACTATTAAACATTGCATTACATCTTTGAATTAGGTCTTGTGCCATCTGATTGCACCACAGCTGAAGCTATAAAGTGGGAAAAATGTTTCACAAGCTATAAATCATTTGAAATTATTGATTGGACAGAGCAACTTCCATAGACAAACCCACATGAAGTCCCTCAAGTTTAGAGACAAATGGGGTCCACTATATCATATCACTGATCACTCAAATTGTCTCGTGAAATAGGTAGAATGCATTACTTACTCCAAAACACGAGAAAATTTTGAAACGTAAGTCTCTGTTTAATATTGCTATGAAACATGTGGTCAATAAATTATGTGATTAATGAATATTAATATATAAAATTGTGTTAGTTAAATGTTAAAAATCAAGATTATTTTTTAATTTTTTTGATAGTAAGAAAAAATTAAAATTCTTTTTTTTTTTTTTTTTTTTATAAAACTCAAATTTTAAAAGAAATCACCATAAATTATTGTAAATTTTTTATTATTAACTAAAGATTTAAAAATTATACTTAACCAAAACATAATTTTCTTATCTCACCACATATCAAACCGCAATATCAAATAAACCCTAAACATTAGCTTAATTCCGGTTAGCAACCAGTCGTGTGTTTGTTTTTTTTTTTTTTACAATAGTTTAAGATATTTATAATTAGAAATTTACCAAAAGACTTTTTAAAATCAGCTATATGATTCATCGGCCTTTTAAAATTTAGGTCCAATAAAAGCATTACGGGAAGCAGAAATGAATCTAAATTTTTTTAGCATAATAATTTACACCTATACTCCCCCTAATTATTTGTAAGAGCAATATTTCTTTTTTATTTTTACCATGAATATTAATAATGTGCAATAATTGAAAATTGCGAGAAAAAATGATTTTCTGAAAAGTATTCGTTAAGGTACATATGAGATATGAGGGGTTTTTTTTTTTTTTTTTTTTTTAAATGTGTCTCTATTTAGTATATTTATGGATCTAATATTATTAAAATGGAAATGAAGAATGTAATGAAACAAAATTAAATCGATCTTGGTTATTTTTTTAGTAAGCTGGCTCCTGATAGTAACCATTTTTATTTTTGTGACATTGGTAATACGATCCCAAAAAACGATCCACATTCAATATTTTCAACTCCCAAAGATATGTCGATTACCCATAACACTTGAAAAGCAACATTAGGACAACCATGAACTTTGAATTTCCTCAAATAAAAAATTATTCATAATATATTTTCAACTAGCCACCCTCTCCAACACTCCGAAATCTTAAATTGAAGATATCCCAAACTTCAAAACCTTATTAACATATCATAATTAAATTGATATTTACATATACATATATATTCACATACCTCACATGCCACATTCAAGAACCCTAGTATTATGAAAACTTTGCCCACTCCCTATAAAAAAAAAAAAAAAAAGAAAAAAAAAAAAGAAAGAGTAATGCTACATTAATGCTAAGTAAACGAGGGATTTCATTTTCGAATAGTCCAAAATATTATTATGAAGGTAAAACTTTTGCTTTTTTGAAAATGAAATCGTACATTTGTTTCGGACAGAGTAGCATTTTTGGGGAAAAGAAAGAAAGAAGCTAAATATAATAAGCGCTAGCTAGTCGATGAGCTAAGGGTCGTCGTCATATCCGTGCCAGCAAATGAGCATGATAACACATCGGCGTAGTATGTAAAATTTTGCTCTTTGTTCTTTCACAAGACTCCTGCATTTCCTGCCAAACGATCTGCTCTGAGATTGTTTGTTGCAGTAACTTTCCTTGTTGATCTCTTGCTTCATTAATTATATTGCTACCATCTGCTTCTTCTTCTTCTTCTTCTTCTTCTTTTGAGGATCATAACAATGCCAGAAATCTTATGTTCTAGGCATATAGAGAATGAGAGAGAGAGAGGTTCTTGCTGGTTTAGTTGTGAAGTTCTGAGGTTATTATTTGACCTTTTATAAGCTTGATTAGTTTAAGGTTCCCACGTTGAAATTATATGATTTGAGTTTAGAAATGCTAGCTCTCCTTTTTAAAAATAAATAAATAAATAAAATCACTGTTATTAGAACCTTAAAAACATTTTTTATTTCATAACACATTCTAATTGCTTTCGGCTTTAAAAAACCTTACGTGTTATTCTTGTTGTTGGAAATGGTGATCGTGCATCATTCACTTTTTGTATGAATATTTGATATTTATGCAATATAATATTTATTTTATCATGGTTATTTATTTATTTATATGGTAAAACTCATACTTTTATTTATATATTGTAAATCTAAGAGTTAGAGATTTCGAGTTACACTCGGAACCTTATATAAATTTAGTAAAGACCCAGGAGTCACAACATATGGTGATATAGTTGCAAGAGTTGCAAATGATGTTGAGAAATATCATGCATTCTCTCGAATATAAATTATTCATGGTCTAGATATATTGACATGAGTTAGTCATTATATTAGTTAGACTAGTGCATTGTCTATATATGTAATGGACATATAGTTTGTCTCAACAAACTGTGAGCTTAGCGGAAGTTCGTATAGAAATGCAGATATTCATTAGTTGAATGAGTATTGAACAAACTCATCAAAGATGACTAATAAATATTCCATAAAACTGTCAATAATTGACTTTTCGAGTTGAGTAGTTATTATGGTCCTTTCACTTGAGACACCACGGTGGTCTTGTGAGTGATCCTCTATACCTGATACCATGCATGTCAGAGACCTTTCATGGTCTGACCGCTGGATGCCTGTTAGGTATAGACCGATGCTCACGAAGGTCGGTGTGTGTTAAGATGAGGATTCGTCAGTCCATATGGTTGGATTATGTTTCCAAAAATTTTCAAAGTATATTCCAGAAATCTTTTGGCCAAAAGTACGTCGAAGAAATTATTTCTTTGACATTATAAATAATATTGAAAAAAGTTTTGCATATTATTTATTAATGGAATATAAGGATGAAAAGTTTCACATATTGAGTAAATAAGGTTTTGACAGTATAACTATAACCTTACTCAATAGGAGACGGTAATGACGAATGAATTATACATTAGCGTTTTAACCTCGACTTGTAGGGTTCGACGTGTCGTGTTGTTTAGTCATGATTTGTAGGTGGACAGACCTTCATGAAATATGTATATAAATATATGAGATATATATGTATATATATACGTAACAACCGAACGTGTGCATAGAAAGTTCTATTATATTGAGTTTACTCGTTGAGCACTAGGGCGATCTCTCGTCAAATGTTGACAAAGTATTTTTTGGGTTTTTAGGATTAAATTGTTTAATCCGATAATTCATGAAATGATTGAATTAATTAATATTATATCAAGAGTTGATACAAGTTTATTGTATAATAAATGTAAATTTGATTTACATTAAATTAGTAATTATTTTATGAATATAGTTAATTGTTAAATATATACAATATTAATTACTTAGCTTATACAATTATTAATTAAAGTATATTGAATTTGTTTAGTTAAAGTAACTAAATTATTCATAAAGGTAACTTAGTTTGATTTATGCTAAAGTTGGTGAGATTAAATTTTAACCTTGGTTAAGTTACTTTTTTGAAACATGTGGTATAGGGAGAAGATGCATTTTAACCATGGTTTGTTATTTTGTTTTCTTTAATTAATTTTAATTTAAACAAAATAAACAAGAAGCCATTTCAAAAAAAAAAAAAAAAGGCTTTTTCTTTCTCCCTTCTCTGTTGACTTACTCCACTGCCGAATTGGTCTAAAAAGGAAAAAAATGAAAAGCAATTTTTTTTCTCTTGACAAGCCACTGCCGAGAGCTTAGGAAGCAAAGGGGGCTGAGTTTTCTTCATTTTATTGATAAAGAATCAAGCCTAAATCTCTCACCAAAAATCACCCAAATCATAATCAAGACCATGGAAATTAATCTTTAAGTGTTAAGGATTATTGTGTTCTTGAATTTCTTGATTTTTCCTAGGGTTCAAGAGTGGATTTTAGGGAAAATCTTGGTTGTCATTCTTGAGTGATCAAACCACATTTTGATCACCAAGACTTGTTCTTGAGAAAGCTTAATTTGGTGAGTTTTGAGGAGTTCAAAGCTTGAAGATTTAGAAAAGCTTGGAGGCAAAGATTCAACAAATTGGCAAGGGTTGAAAGCTGTGGTAAATTTAATTTGTAAATTTATTGTTCAATTTGTTGATGATTATTGTTGTGAAAAATTGTTGTGGATTTGTTGGATTATTGGAAGCATGTAAGTGAGGAATTAGAAGCATTAAAGTGTATGAAATTGATATATAAATTTTTTGTATGCTTGGAGTAATTTTTTCAAGGGTTGGAAAATTATGTTGTGCATGCTTGGATTACTTTTCAGAGTTGAAAATAATTGTGCATGCTTGGATTATTTTTAAGTGTTGAAAATATTTTTAGAAGCTTAGAATAATTTGTCAAGAGTTGATAAATGTATTAAAGTGTTGAAAAATTTTAAATTGTTTTTATTGGCTTATGGTAATTATTTCAATGCATGGAAAATTTTTTCAGTGCATTAGGAAAATTTTAAGTTGATGAAAAAAAAAATTTAAACCCACTATTAAGGACTGCCCAATAAAATAAATTAAAAATTTATTCACCCGGGATTTGATCTCGGGCGGGTTCCGCTGCGCTCGGTTTTGTCCGTTCCTCACTCAGTACTTGTTAATGTGACAGATCTATCCCACATCTAAAAAAAATCGACATACTATATGTTTTTATCAAAAGATCATCCCTTATTTTAGGATTTCTCGTCCTATTTATAATACTTTGTTACAAGTAAAATAAACTGATAGCGGTTACATTTCATTCACGTTTCTCATCAACTGACCCAATCCCAAGAATCTCGGAACTTCCCTATCCTGAGCGATTGTCCAGCTTAAAGAAACAGAAGATAATTATTTCGCTGGCTGATTCCTTATTTAGAAGATTCATGTCATCAATGAGCTGATACTTCGGGCCTATTCCTTGCGTGGCATGTGCTTTCTGTCATGGGAGTCAAGTCTGATATGGACTTCCCACTGGTGAGCCCTGAATTCAGACTCCGATGGAGGTCCTGACTTCAGACCCTAGTGATGGGTTTTGTTACCAGATGACAAGAGACCCCGAAACATGGTCTTGATGGGAGGTCGTGAAGCTCTTTGAGTCTTGCCACATGTCAATTTACAAAGTGCTTGATTTTATCTCAAACATTCTAAGGGTTTTAGGGGAAATCCGGTAACGCAGCGGAAGCGGCGGAAGATCGTATCTTCCGATTTCAAAAATTTTTCTCGGATTAATTAAATAAACATATTTATTTAATTATCCAATAATCAAATTATGAAATAAAAATTCAAATAAATCATATTTAAGTGAATTTACCAAATTACCCTTACTTTAGTATTTTGTCCATTTTAGTCCGAAATTGATCTAATCAATTTTGAATGATTCTAAATCATTTCTAAGATGAACTTAGCATGTTCAAAACATCAAAACACCAAAAGCACCAAAAATCCCAAATTTTTTAATCCTTGGCCGAATGCACCTCCAAGGTGCCATTTTGTGTACTTTGTCATTTCATGCATCAAAACACATCAAGATGTAATCCAATGAACATGAAACTTTATATGCATCATATACACATCCAAATACACAACATATATGAAAAGCCCCAAATTTGGAATTGGTCATGAACCCTAATTTTTCAATTTCTTCAAATTGGACAAATTAGACCAAATTGGTTAAATCAATTACTTTAATCATCTTTCTTCCATCCAATCAAAGTCTCAACACAATGAAACAACTCAAGATCAAATCTAGGTCATCTAAGAGTGGGTCAACAACTCTAGATTAGCAACATGGTTTCCAAAACCTTAAAAGAAAGCTTATAACTACAATAGTCACAACCTTCCTTCATCATACATGCTCAACACTTCCATCAAAACTTCCATCAACAAAAACACAAGGAATAAAGAAAGAAATAACCTAAGAACATCATATGTTAAAGCCTAGATCCTAAGGAACATTTTCCTTTCTAATAGCAAGTTGGAAAACTCACTAAATCCAAGCTTTCTTTGATTTCTTCTTTCTTTCTCACAAGCTTCCTTTGCTTCCATTAATGGAGTTTTTCTTTAAAGTGTATTAGGTTAACAATGAAATGAAATGAAAAACAATATACTTGTATCAAAGATGCCTTGGCCGAAATTCACCAACCAAATACAAGTTAATTAATTCATTTCATTTCATTACATTACATTGATCAACTTGATAAAATATCTTAATAACACTTTATAGATATTTAATTAAGTCAACAAATGCAACTAAGAAAATATATCTCTTATATATAAGTGTATTGGCCGAAATTAAAAGAAAATAAAGGAAAGATATTTTTATTTTTCAAACAATTTTGAACAAATATCTTAAGAAGTCAAAATAAATTTGACAACCTTTTCCTTTAATGTAAAGTCAAACATTTACACTTATAATCATTTCCTAACTATATCATTTGGTGATATATTTATATTTTAATTATATTAATCATTTAACAATTAAATAATTAAATAATTAATTAAATACAAATATATCAAATATATGTATTATATTTACTTTAAATATCTCAAATACATATATTGATGATATATGTCAAATACCTTTATTTGAATATTTATTAATGTGTATTTAATAATATCATATATTAAATACAAATACACATTAATTAGGAAATGACGGTTCGGCCCGTTCGCATGTATTTTTCGTTTAACGATTAAACGATTTATAAATAATCATCATTATTCATAATTGTTGCTCTAGTGCTCTACGAGTATGTTTCATTATTGAGACTCTCTAGATTCAGGTATCCGTCATGAAATCCAATTTCATGTACATAATCTATCCACCCGTAGATTATGACGATCACGGATAAACTAGCTGAATCATACAGGTCGAGGTCATTGCATACGTATAATCCCTCCGTCACAGGTATCCGGATAATCCCAGAGATATAGATGTAAACGTCAAATCTCTATAGGTATTATCCCGTCGACGTATCTATTTGCAATCTCTAAATAACACTCGGAACTTACTTCCAATGTATACTGTGGCCACAGATTTAACAGATTGCTAATAATATATGGACTACCTATGCTCTGTACACAGAACTGACGGATCCTATCTTGACACACACAGGATATCCTGAGGATCGATCCACACCCAACGAACAGGCGGAGGTCTGATCTAAATAGATCGGTGACGTGACTGCCATCTAAGTGTGGAGGATGTCTCATACATCCACAGTGGTGTCTCAAGTCGAAGGACCACTATGCTACTCAACTCGAGAAGATTCTTATTGACGTTGGCGTACCATCCATTAAGAATCTTCGGTGAGCCGTTCAGTGTTTATCCACTATAAACACCTACACGTCTATACGAGTCTCCATAGACTCATGGTTCATTGGGATAAAACCATCGGACCAAGTCTCGATATATGACATGTACTGGTCTCAACGGATTTGACTAACCGACCCGTGTTAGCAAATCTTGACCAGGAACTATGTTTGATAATATACATATAGCAGTGACACTTCCCAATGTCAATTACAAACTAACTTTGTAACTGTGCACTGCATTATATATTATCGGGCCTTTGTCTAATATATACATATCACTAAACCACATTTAGTTTCAATCTAATCGTAATCAGATCGAATACGTATATAAGAACAAGAGGTGCAACCATAAATAAGTAATATTATGGAATAAGGGGATGTTCGTATCCATGAATCAGACATAAATACGGCCCGGATTGGCGCTCTGAGCACCAACCCCAACAATTTCTCCCACTTGCTCTAGTGCCAATCCACGGTATCATATACAAGTCTCAATGTGCATCGTATGCACATGGTCCTCAAAAGCTCACCCAGTACTTAAGAGTAGGCAAACAAAACAAGTCCGCTATGAAATATCGAGTTTGTCAAACAAACTCTATCGTTTCCCATAGTCAGCATCATTCATTTTTGTAGAATCTAAATTATACATTAATATGAAATGGATGCTATATCTGTATTTGCTACAGCTACTAAGTTGTCCAAGTATTTAGGGATCAAATCCAAAAATACTATGAGGACAACCGCAAACACACACCCAATTTAAAACTTCTAATTTAAAAGGTCACTATGCAACTTCATAAGTCAATACTTCAAAAGTTGCATTTGATTCCACTAAATAGTAGAATCCTTCGTGACACTCCCACTGCATCTTTTTTGACTCTTTATGACGTAGACTGTCTAACGTCATAATTAGTCTCAAAACTAATATGACCCTAATAGTTGCAGACTATATTCTCCATGAATTAGAAACTCGTTCTTAATATCTCAAAGATCACAAAGAACGTGTTTCAAGATCCATCATATGGTCTATAGATGTCAAAATAACTCGTAACAATTACGATTAAATCGACATCGATAATCGCATGTAATAAAGTATTCACTATGTCATCATCAAATGATACATAATATTGTTTAGACATTCTAATCAATATCTCTTTCGAAAAAGGAATCATCCTTTACGAAAGATGAATACTATGTATAAGACATACAATAACTGTCGAACAGTTATTCTAACTGTCATACAGATAGCCTTGTTATGTCCTTCATTAGATCATATCTAATGTACGACTAATAGGGTATCTCACAAGTCTCCAAGTTTCATATCATATATAAAACTTTATATCAAATATAACAGAGACTACTCCCACTTTTATCACGGAGTAAAGAAGACTTAGGTAAATCTTTTACCTCATAAACATCTCATTATTACTATAATAATGACAATGTCGTTAAGATATATAACACTAGAAAGTAATATGTACGCTCCCACTAACCCTTCTAATCACATATGTATTCTATATACTTTGACAAGATCAGACAATCTGACGATATCAAAAATAGAGAACACATACTTCTGGAAGACTTATCCGAGTCTACAATAGGCTCTATAAGCTAGCACACTAAACTGCGATCTCAACAAAACACAAACTCTAGGGCCATTTCAGAATGAATTCTTCAAATAAGGAAATCACAACTGATCTCTTATCTGAATAAGTCATCCAAAAACGCCACTTTGCATTCTTTAGCTAAAATATACAGTTTATTATCAACATTAACCAATATATCTTTAATTGTTCATTAATGTGACTAGAGATAAGTTTTCTCAGAATCTACAATAGATTGCTGAGTATAACTTTTCTCACTGTCATACTACAAAGTCAAACCTTTAATAAGCTCACATTGCTTCCGTTGTGCAAACAATTAGCACATATCATGAACTAATTCATAATGAAAGCGTAATCAAGTTCAAAACTTGATCATAGTAAGCTATGAACAATCTTAGATCTAAGGTTCAATGGTGAACTTCCAGAATCGATATCAAATATCGCTTCCATTAAAAGTCATAGGATTTTTTTCTTCAATAAGAAAACAACGGACCATTAAGTATCAAATACTCGTGAATGATTCTGTTATCCTATTGGACTTGCACGGAAGATGTATAAGGGTTTTTTCATCTTATTAATTACATAGTTCCATTTATAATTTATCATTCTCACATTTGACTTCAATAAGTCAAGTATTTTCTACAATAGTTAGCATCTGATGTTACACACCAAGTAATAAAACGATTTTATTACTTAGAATCGTAGGAAAGATATTCCATTAAATAGAATACAATATTCTATTAAACAGAATAAACGATAAACTTTTACTTATACCTCCGAGGTGTAAGTAATTTCATTATATAACTATTATATAAAAGAAAGATTGAAATCTCAAACTTTTCAAGATTCAAATTTTCTACCTATACATATCATATATGAAACTATAGAAAATAATGGAACATTAATTAAAGAGATGAATTAGTGTTACTGGAGTATAACCCAAGAGTATTGAAAACTAATTCGGTAACATTCAATATCAAACGAATCAAATCATATAAGATTCAATTGCTCCCACTACTCAATTCCATCAAGATGGAATCATGGAAGAATAATATTGAATATGAATCATATTCACTAAATAACCTTAGAACTAATCGCTTTAAATTCAAATGTTTGATCGTATCAAAGATCTTTGAACAGTTCAAAGACATGTAATGAATTTTGAGGATAGAATTCTCTAAAACCTTTAGATTGAATACATTTGAACAAGTCAAAAATGTTCAATCTACGTTTCATCAGAACGGATTGAAAGTACTTGATACTTTCAAGACTTTCAAATGTGTGTCCTTCAGAAACACGTAACTAAGTTATGACAATTCATCAACTAAGTTACGAAATAAAGAAAACTACCTTAAGCAATTATTATTTATAAAACTACATACATCCAATGTATCAGTTAAATAAATTTGGTGGTCCAATGACAATCATTGGTTAAACGAGATCTTAATCACATTCCTGAATACAATATTCATTAAATGGATAAGGATGTGTGGTGTGATCTAGTATCAAACCATCCTTTACCATATAGATTGAGCATCCAATACTTAAGTGATTAAATTCATAAAGCACCGTTCTAATTATTTACTTTACCAAATAATTTTTCTTAATGTTTATCTCTACGTCAATGACACCTAGTTATTATAAAATATGTAACAATTGTTTATAAAGAACAAGTGACTATCCAATAGTCGCAAGTTCCGATATAAAATCAAAACAATCGTTAACCAATATTTCAAATAACTAGACGGGAGATCTGGTATCCAATACCTATAGTTGTAGTATTGTGAAAATCAATATTTTCTATACACAAATATACGCATCTCCTTTCTTTAGCTTTACTATTTGCATTCAACTATTCACAACAATTGTAAATAACTGATTAGAAAATTGTGTCAGACACATTACCTCTAAAGGTAATTAAAGCTTAGAAACGTCATTATTAGATAAATAAATACCTAATAGGGTTTTCTAAATGCCAGTCAAGAATCTCGAGACATGAACTAAGTCAAGTCAATTCTTACTGCATAAGAAACTATTGTCTCTAAAGTATTATATCCTAAAGGGGATATCTATCTAGATTATCTATCATGACTTAGAAACTAAGTCATTAACCATCTTTATTTTTCAAGAAAATCGGAACAACAGTTCCCGATGGTTTAGACTAATCTAATAATATCGTCTATTAGTATCTAGAACCTATTCTAGAATGACTGCAACCAAGAGTCTAGTCAGATAACATATCATAATATGTGTGCAGTAATTAAAAGTTTAATTCTATATAAACAATAGAATAAGGAAACAAACAAGCGGCAATTTCCATAATAACATACACTACCTAAGTTATGGAATATTTTAAACTTAGCAGTGCCTCCCATTATTTTTACGTAATGCCGTAATCCCCAACAGAAAGACGAGAATTCAATAATTAAATCGAATTCCATAATGGGAAGAGGACCCCATGAATATATTTCTACTCATAGCAGAGGCACGGTCTCGCCGACGTATATTCACAGGTAGACAACTAATTGTCAATCACTCACTGGTGACTCCATGGTTCTGGTCCTGGCCGTTTCTCGTTGTCGCTGCGAAGGCAGCCCACAAGGAGACGTACCAAGGTTAAACTTGTCAATGATAAACTCCAAGTACTTGCGTAACCCTGACAGCTAGGGCACGTTCAGGATTCCGCTTTCGCTTGAATTTATCTAGTATCTAATATACATTCGGCATAAATAAATTTCTATCAGCTACACCCTCACAGCAGAGGCACGGTCTCGGATGTAGACAGCGAAAGATATTTATAAACCGTATTGACAAGACGGACCAAGAAACAAGTATTCCAAATACTAGTTACTTTAAAACCTTATTAAGCGGGGATATTCCATTAAGTGTCATACAACCTAAATCTAATCAAATTAGATTATAACATGCATGTATAAAGTCAAGAAAACATGATTAAACATTGAATAAAACAAGCTAATCATTTATGGAGGCCTAGAATCAGACTCGCTCTGATACCATTTTGAAGGGGTTTTAGGGGCTAAATCCGGTAACGCAGCGGAAGCGGCGGAAGATCGTATCTTCCGATTTCAAAACTTTTTCTCGGATTAATTAAATAAACATATTTATTTAATTATCCAATAATCAAATTATGAAATAAAAATTCAAATAAATCATATTTAAGTGAATTTACCAAATTACCCTTACTTTAGTATTTGTCCATTTTAGTCCGAAATTGATCTAATCAATTTTGAATGATTCTAAATCATTTCTAAGATGAACTTAGCATGTTCAAAACATCAAAACACCAAAAGCACCAAAAATCCCAAATTTTTAATCCTTGGCCGAATGCACCTCCAAGGTGCCATTTTGTGCACTTTGTCATTTCATGCATCAAAACACATCAAGATGTAATCCAATGACATGAAGAAACTTATATGCATCATATAAACATCCAAATACACAACATATATGAAAAGCCCCAAATTTGGAATTGGTCATGAACCCTAATTTTTCAATTTCTTCAAATTGGACAAATTAGACCAAATTGGTTAAATCAATTACTTTATCATCTTTCTTCCATCCAATCAAAGTCTCAACACAATGAAACAACTCAAGATCAAATCTAGGTCATCTAAGAGTGGGTCAAAAACTCTAGATTAGCAACATGGTTTCCAAAACCTTAAAAGAAAGCTTATAACTACAATAGTCACAACCTTCCTTCATCATACATGCTCAACACTTCCATCAAAACTTCCATCAACAAAAACACAAGGAATAAAGAAATAAATAACCTAAGAACATCATATGTTAAAGCCTAGATCCTAAGGAACATTTTCCTTTCTAATAGCAAGTTGGAACTCAACTAAAATCCAAGCTTTCTTTGATTTCTTCTTTCTTTCTCACAAGCTTCCTTTGCTTCCATTAATGGAGTTTTTCTTTAAAGTGTATTAGGTTAACAATGAAATGAAATGAAAAACATATATACTTGTATCAAAGATGCCTTGGCCGAAATTCACCAAACCAAATACAATTAATTAATTTCAATTTCATTTCACTTACATTTGATCAACTTGATAAATATCTTAATAACACTTTATAGATATTTAATTAAGTCAACAAATGCAACTAAGAAAAATATATCTCTTATATATTAAGTGTATGGGCCGAAATTAAAAGAAATAAAGGAAAAAGATATTTTATTTTTCAAACAATTTTGAACAATATCTTAAGAAGTCAAAATCAATTTGACAACCTTTTCCTTTAATGTAAAGTCAAACATTTACACTTATAATCATTTCCTAACTATATCATTTGGTGATATATTTATATTTTAATTATATTAATCATTTAACAATTAAATAATTAAATAATTAATTAAATACAAATATATCAAATATATGTATTATATTTACTTTAAATATCTCAAATACATATATTGATGATATATGTCAAATACCTTTATTTGACTATTTATTAATGTGTATTTAATAATATCATATATTAAATACAAATACACATTAATTAGGAAATGACGGTTCGGCCCGTTCGCGTGTATTTTTCGTTTAACGATTAAACGATTTATAAATAATCATCATTATTCATAATTGTTGCTCTAGTGCTCTACGAGTATGTTTCATTTATTGAGACTCTCTAGATTCAGGTATATCCGTCATGAAATCCAATTTCATGTACATAATCTATCCACCCGTAGATTATGACGATCACGGATAAACTAGCTGAATCATACAGGTCGAGGTCATTGCATACGTATAATCCCTCCGTCACAGGTATCCGGATAATCCCAGAGATATAGATGTAAACGTCAAATCTCTATAGGTATTATCCCGTCGACGTATCTATTAGCAATCTCTAAATAACACTCGGAACTTACTTCCGATGTATACTGTGGCCACAAATTTAACAGACTGCTAATAATATATGGACTACCTATGCTCTGTACACAGAACTGACGGATCCTATCTTGACACACACAGGATATCCTGAGGATCGATCCACACCCAACGAACAGGCGGAGGTCTGATCTAAATAGATCGGTGACATGACTGCCATCTAAGTGTGGAGGATGTCTCATACATCTACAATGGTGTCTCAAGTCGAAGGACCACTATGCTACTCAACCCGAGAAGATTCTTATTGACGTTGGCGTACCATCCATTAAGAATCTTCGGTGAGCCGTTCAGTGTTTATCCACTATAAACACCTACACGTCTATACGAGTCTCCATAGACTCATGGTTCATTGGGATAAACCATTGGACCAAGTCTCAATATATGACATGTACTGGTCTCAACGGATTTGACTAACCGACCCGTGTTAGCAAATCTTGACCAGGAACTATGTTTGATAATATACATATAGCAGTGACACTTCCCATGTCAATTACAAACTAACTTTGTAACTGTGCACTGCATTATATATTATCGGGCCTTTGTCTAATATATACATATCACTAAACCACATTTAGTTTCAATCTAATCGTAATCAGATCGAATACGTATATAAGAACAAGAGGTGCAACCATAAATAAGTAATATTATGGAATAAGGGGATGTTCGTATCCATGAATCAGACATAAATACGGCCCGGATTGGCGCTCTGAGCACCAACCCCAACACATTCCCCATTTTATTTGAGTCATTTTTAGAGAAAAATGATGAAAATAAATTATCTTTTCGAACTTCATATATCAAAATATTTGGACCTAGCTGAGAGGGTCGCACCAGAGAGCCTAGAGATATGCCCTGCCAAAATGGTCCTGACGATCTTTACCCAACTTTGCTTTCAGGTGCTCTAGAGTCTCCGGGTGCTACTGCAACCCCATGATGGTTTGAGTCCCTCTTACCCTTCTAAGAGTGGCAGTTCCTTTTGATGCTATTTCATTGGCTTCTTCTTCAGAGATAGCTAGTTATGAGGTTGCTCAAGAGAGTTCTGAATTGATGACTTCTTCTTCTCTTATAGATGGTTAATACTATCGTGTGTCTGCCTCGTTAAAAACCTTGCCAGTAGAACTCCATTGGGATAAAACCTGAACGAAGGGAAAAGAGTAGAGCCCACGATGACCAAGATAATAGATGTCTCATCTTGATCCAATAGCAACTTTGCATATGTTGGACTTATAGGTTTTCCACACATGTTTGGACCACCCCCTTCACAATGATCTAGTTATCTCTGAGACACCTTATCTCGAAAAGGCATCGACAAAGAAGAGCTTCCACTGTTAGGTTGTTATTGAAGTCAACCTGAAATTCAATAGCAGTATTCCTTAAAATTCTCCATTGGTCCCTATAGTCTCAGTTTTTGCGGCTTCTCTGCAATTCAGGTCATCTTGGCTTTCTAACAACTATCCGCCTAAGTGTTGGGTCTACGTGCTCTCAGGATGGCACGAATCTCCCCCTAGCCCATTCTGGAGTTGTATGCTCTTGTGTTAGTTCATCATACCTCTTTGGCTCTGCCGACCCTTGCTATAGAGTCTTCCTATATTGATTCACTAATAACTATGCCATCAGTTGTCATTTTTATTATTCTAGATTTCTGATGGTAAACCACCTTCTGATCTGATTATGACCCTCTAATCCAACGTACATGGGCTCTGACCTAAAGCTGAGACTAACTCATGTCATGATCTTGTCGAGTCAGCACCCGACTGAAGCTAGTTCCTATCTTGAATTTATCTTCTGACCTAAGTCTATCTCATGTCCTGTCCTTAACAATCCAGCTACTGATCCGCACCTGACTTAGTCAGCATCTGACTTGATCAACATTTGACTTGATTTGGATTTTCATGCTTTGATACTCACGCTCCGACTTGATAGTGACATTTGGGTCCTTAAAAGGGTTCTCGACATCATCTCTTTCATTCCATTTTCCTTTATTCTTACTGGGGTCGGCTCCCTGGATCTGGGCTTTGAGCATTTGGTTCTCTTGCTACATGACTTGCATATATTCCTGAAACTGCCTTTTCATTGCCTGCATTTGGTCTTCCATTTACTTCATCATCTCATTCATGATTGCCGAGATGTTCATGAAGGGTATTATATGGTTGGATACTTCTTAGTCTGGTGAGCAATGGATGCATAGATTCTAGACTTTTTATTACTTGGGGCCATTCATACTTATTGGGTTGAGCGAACTTGGTTGGATTCAATGATTGTACGAAATCGTAAACACAGCTTTTCGTTTCGATCTCCCTACAAACGACGCCAATTGTTTGTGTAATTAACTTAATAAACAATAAGATGAAATGAAAACACACAAAGATTGATAAAAACAAATGCACTTATTACTGGTTGGTTATCAAAAGATTGTTTCCGTATTCTAGGGTTTCTCATTCTATTTATAATACTTTGTTACAAGGAAGATAAACTGACTTTGGGTGCTACTGCGACCCTAGGATGGTGTGAGTCCTCGTTACCCTTCTAAGAGTTGCAGTTCCTCTGAAGCTATTGTAATAGCTTCTTCTTCAGAGGAAGCTAGTCAGGAGGTTACTCCTAAGAGTTATGAACTGCTGACTTCTTCTTCTCTTCTAGATGATTAATGTTATCGTGTAGAGGTGTTCGCCGTTGGACAATTATGACCTATAACATCACTATTTGTAAAAGACATGGTGTTTTTGTATAAATTAACTATGTGACAAAGGAAATTGCTCTTTTATCATTTTGTAATTGGATTACTTGGATATATAAATGATAAAAGTCAATAATTATAGTACCGAATTAATAAGATATGAGACAATATTAATCCACGAAAGGTTTAATC
Organism: Zanthoxylum bungeanum; assembly: GCA_019454045.1. Taxonomy (NCBI): domain Eukaryota; kingdom Viridiplantae; phylum Streptophyta; class Magnoliopsida; order Sapindales; family Rutaceae; genus Zanthoxylum; species Zanthoxylum bungeanum. Next base: position 22,032 of record SKCR01043554.1, read on the forward strand.
ATTAAATCCATAGTCGTAGTATTATCGAGACTGGACATCGATAATGCGGAATAGGCTAGTATTACACTTGTGCGCGTTATGAAGCTTAACGGTATAGTTTTCATATATTTAAGTATTGGATACTTATGCAAGTGTGATAGGAGGTTCTGTTAGCCGTTGGACCGGGAACAGCTTCGCTCTGGATAAACCTCTCGGAGTCCCATTGATAGTATGACTATGTGTTTATGGGAATCCGAATCAGGGTAGGTGTATGTGGTCTTAACCTAAGACTTGCATCGCTAATACTTACGACAATCAGTTTGCTTTGGTTTTGGACGTCCGGAGCCTTAACAGGTTATGTGTACGCCTTTTCTGGGTTTAATGAGAATCGTAGTGTATTGGGTGTGATGTCAAAATTGGGAGTATCACTTCAGTCATATGGAGATAATGATCACGCATGATACATAACTAGTACTCTTAATTGCTGCAGTTATCGGGATAGTATGATTAGGTCATGATTATCCGATTACAGAGACTAGTTGCTAGTGATCTGATATATGTTTCGTACGGGGCAGACACAATTCCAGCCCTAGGCCTAGCATGTGACATCCAATACTGGATCGTATTACGCAATACATTGTATACTACGCCTGATACATATTATATATTCCTCGTTGAATATTTCTGGAGAATTGGGTAGGCACAGTGTTTTGCTAGAAGCCAACCATGTCTTGTGAATCGGTGAGAATGTGGTACGAGGTACGCACGTGTCAGATAGTCCGACAACCTTATTTACTGTCAACATATCCAGGGATCTCTTGGGTCTCTTCCTAAAGATTCACCGATAATATTTGACTCGAACAGAATTAATCTAGGATTAATTATGAGAGAGAAAATTAATCTTGGATTAATTATGATAAGAATTTATCTGGGATTAATTTCGTTAAGAAGAGAGAACGCAATTAATTTGGAATTAATCGGCAAAGTAAATTTAATAGTTAAATTGGATTTTACTATTTAATTTATTTAATTGGGCTAAAATAATATATCAGATAAATTAATTGAAATTGGATTTCAATACGGAATTAAAATTGGATTTTAATTCAAGCGAACGAATTAATTTGGAATTATTTTGCAATCGACTTTCGTAATAATTTTACGAGGCATTATTATTTAATTAAATTGGATTTAATTATTTAGCGACGGAAATTTTATTTAATCGGATTAAACGAACCCGGGCCCAAAGAGTGTTGTGTAAGCCAACTAGATTTGGAATTAAATGGGTGGGACCCATGACTTACATCAATTGTCAACAATTGATGGAAGTGGTTGGAATTGTGATTGGATCTTTTATTACACACACCTACCACACTTTGGAAGTTAATATTGGTATTAGTTTTTGGAAAATAAAAATACTATTCATTCTCTCCCTCACTTCCTCTCTTGGACATTACGGTCGGACTGTGGTGTAGAACACTTAAGCAATGAGTTTCAAGATTACTTGAAAGAGTATGGTATTCTTTCACAGTGGACTCCTCCCGGAACACCTCAATTGAACGGTGTGTCTGAACGGAGAAACATAACTTTGTTGGGCATGGTAAGGTCAATGATGAGTCGCACTGAGCTACCAATTTACTTCTGGGGATACGCATTTAACAGTGCAATACTTATTTTGAATAAGGTTCCGACAAAGTCTGTTGGACAGACTCCATATAACAATATGGACGGGAAAGAAACCAGATTTCTCATTCCTGAAGATTTAGGGATGCTGGGCATATGTTAAACATTTGGATGGTACCAAACTAGAAACCAAATCGGATAAGTGCCTATTTGTAATTGGTTATCTTAGGGAAACCAAATGATATTATTTCCACAACCCACAAGAGAACAAGGTATTTTTTGCTCTTCATGCAGTTTTCCTTGAAAAGGAAGACATAGATACAGTAATAAGTGGGAGGAAAGTAGAACTCGATGAAAATTGGAGTGATACTGTTCCTGGCACCGACCCCCTCACGGAACACGAACAGTTCATCAGGGATGAGAATGTTCCATAATCTTCTAATACACAAGAACCGCTTAGGTCGGAGAGAGTCAGAAAATAACCTAAGAGGTATGAGTTTTTGATATCACCTTATGTAGATATCAATCTTATTGAGGAAGATGAACCGGCTACGTATGAGGAAGTGATACAAGATATCGACTCCGCTTTATGGCAAGAGACCATGAAGTCCGAAATGGATTCCATGTATACCAACCAAGTTTAGACACTGGTTGATGTATCAGAAGACATTATGCCTATTGGTAGCAAATGGGCCTTCATGGTGAAGACAGACATGGATGGCAACATTGTAGGCACTTCATTTTTGCATATGAGTCCCTATGATGAGTCTCATTTGGAGGCACTACCTGTTAGGTCACGGAAGTCACAGGAAACGGACGTCGGAAGGGGAAATTCAGAATGAGCATGTCATCAGATTCATTACACTAGTTCACTGTTTTCGTTCGTGCTGCGTTCGTTAACACGTTCGAACGTCAAGCAGATTGTGGGCGTTCATGTCGCGTTCGAATAGGCGTTCGAACGGTGTCGGTATTTCTGGTTTTGCTGCTAGCCTCACGCCCAAGCCCACTTAGCCCACCAAAGCCCATAAAACACATCCCAATTAATAAAACACATATTTAACACATGGGGAATTAAATAAAATCTAAAAATCACATACCAAATTAAAATAAATATCAAATAAAATCATGCCTAATTAAAATCAATCAAGATATTATATACCAAACTAAACAAATTATATGCCTAATCAAAACAAATTAAATATATCATATTCCTAATCTAACAAAACATGTCCCCCAATTAAAATATATACTTTCCTTGCAAGACACTAATTGGTCTCCTTCCTATACAAGCACATGGAAACCCTAACCCTTTGCCTATAAAAGAAACCCAATTCCAACGCTTGAAACCTCCTAGCTTATTCACAAAAAGAAAACTCCTAGCATCCACACATAAAAAAGCTACAAACAATAAAGAATTATCTCGTCCTCCCTCACTATCAATAACCGAAAATCACAAACCAAAGGATCCCCATTGCCATGACCAAAACACATCCCAAACAGCCCCTTTACCTCACCAAAACAGCCCCCAAGTCACACCCAAACAGCAGCCCAAATCACATCTAAACAGTAGCCCTATAACCGCAAAAGCAATAGCCTAAAACACCAATAACAGTGACCAAAATACAGCAGTAAATCAGCAGTTAGACAGCAGCAAAACAGCAGTGAAACGGGGCGAAAATGGTAGCTTGAGCAGCGAAACAGGAAGAGAAATCATTGAACCAGTGAACCGGAGGAGTTGCGGAGCATCCACCCTTCCGACGACCGTGTACGGTACTTCCGAGAGTCGACATAAAAGGTTAGACCTGAGGGCACCTTTCTCATTAGTTTATATTCATCTTTTTAATTGTTTATTGAATATTATTCGCATGAGAGTTGTTGTATAATTTGTGTTGTGGACCTTGAATGGATGAATCTGTCGCCTCTTGTGGTATATAGGATGGAAACCCGGACATAAATTTCATAGCCGATTCCGAATGGACGGTAGTATGATTTATACTCGGGATACAACTCCACGTACCACTTGAGTATACGGCACATACTTTATTTCATGATTACCTTGATTTGTTTATTATCATTATTTATTTTCTGCATGTTATTTGAGTAATGACGAGGTAAAACGCATGGGCTTAGTAAGTGCGATTAAAGGTCCTCTATTTTGAGAGGTTAAAATCCTTTACCACGATGCTTTGCCGCGCCGGATGATGTATATTCGGTTGAATGTGAGATATGTTCAATCGGGTATACGAAGTCCGATATTGTTGTCTTTATTTCTTATATGCATCGTGTTATTAGCGCATGGGCTTAGTAAGTGTGATTAAAGGTCCTCTATTTTGAGAGGTTAATATCTTTTACCACGATGCTTTGCTACGCCGGATGATGTATATTCGGTTGAATGTGAGATATGTTCAATCGGGTATACGAAGTCCGATATTGTTGTCTTTAGTTCTTATATGCATCGTGTTATTAGCGCATGGGCTTAGTAAGTGTGATTAAAGGTCCTATATTTTGAGAGGTTAAAATCCTTTACCACGATGCTTTGCCGCACCGGATGATGTATATTCGGTTGAATGTGAGGTATGTTCAATCGGGTATACGAAGTCCGATATTGTTTTCTTTAATTCATATATGCATTGTGTTATTAGCGCATGGGCTTAGTAAGTGCGATTAAAGGTCCTCTATTTTGAGAGGTTAAAATCCTTTACCACGATGCTTTGCCGCGCCGGACGAGGTACACATGATTGGATGAGAATGAGTTCAATCGGACAAGTGAGGTCCTACATTGTGGATTTATTTGTCTATGTATGTGTTGCATGCATCAGGTCTAGTTCCGTTCGAACGCATTCTCGAACGCTATATAAACGCGAACCTTCTGTTTACCGTTCGAACGCATTTTCGGACGCTACTCGAACGCGCACGCATTTTCATAGTTTATCATGCATCAGGTCTGGTTCCGTTCGAACACGTTCTCGAATGCTATACGAACACGAACCTTCTGTTTACCGTTCGAACGTGTTTACGAATGCTACACGAACGCACACACACTGAACTGAGTCCATTTCATCATATTCTATGTGTAATTGCCCCTATCAGTTATCCCTTTGTATTACGAATCTGATTGCCTCTTTTCCTTACGCATGATTGTGCAATTACCATTTATTTGTATTCCCCACATGTATGAGTACAATGTGCTTATTAAGTTACATGCTTGCCATATGTTAATTTACCTTTATGCATGCAAATTCGGACATAGATTATATGCAAATAGGTTGTATGCAAACATGAAAAATGTGTTATATGTAAACTGAGATATGAGCTTTGTACTTATGCATGCGAACTTAGGAATAAATTATCCTTGGAAATATGTTGCTTAAGCTTGGTTAGATTATTGCACAAATCATTTTATTACAAGTGGCATAAGTAAGGGACCATTCCGAACCCAACGGTTTGAGGTCCTCCCTTGCGAGGGGTGAGTGCGGCCTTAAATCATTTTCCCGGTTCACACCGGGTGGCGACTCCTTTATTCTCCGGTTTAGTCCCCCGCGGGCTACTCCGTACTCCTAACCGGGCCGCGAGCCCAGAACAGTATGCGTCGCCCAATTTCTGTGCCCCACAGTCTGGCGACTCCACTGGGGATAGAGAATCGGCCCCGAAATAATGTCTTGTAATATTATGATTTGTGCTTTAATTAACCGTGTCTACTGTGGGTTAAATGGGTTTAATCAAAGGCACCTTTAAGGCTGGGTAATGATTTGGTGTCTTTCTTTATTCACTACATTTCTATGAGGAAAAGCTGTGAAAGCACCTAGATAATCATTCACTTGTAGCCTATTGTGATGGACTAATTGGAGGACTCATTGTTTATTCTTGTCACTAGCGATAAGAGCCTAAGAGCCTAGGGTATTAAGAGAGCCTCACTCCACCTTCCCTCTGGGGAATCTACAACGGGAAATCCATCTGACAGTCAGTCACACACCATAACTCGTTGGCACGTACTGTAAGGTATAAAAAAAAGGTGCGCTCACTTGGTCGCTCGAACCCTTAAGTGGGGAGACCTAGTTGTGGGCAATCCTTCGCCAGCGAGAGTCTTTGTCCACATTCCCGCAAGCCCACACTTAGACCGGGGTTGTATGGCCTATAGCAACTATTTCCTTATGCTTGTGGACCATCCTCATTTGGATGGAGTTGGAATTCTTGTCAGAAATGCGAACTTGTTGGGCCTTTAAACTGGGACGAGTTCGTATCCTATGACAATTGGGCCAAAAGCTTCTGAAATATTGATGAGCCACTCTTTAGAAATTATTCCGTATGCTTGTGTTTGGGAACATTTTCGTTTGTATCCATTCGGACCTTTTGTCATGAGGTATGGGCTTGTTGGGCCATTTAAACTGGGACAAGAACATATCTTATGATGTTGGGCCAAAAGCTTCTAAAACGCCAATGGGCCATTATAGTTTTGTGCTTGGGAGCATTATCATTTGGATAGGTTGGACTTCTTGCCATGAGATGTTAACTGTGGGTGGCCATTTAAAACTGGGACGAGTTCACTCCTATGACAGTTAACCCAAAAGATCCTAAAATGATGATGGGCCGATTTGGGTGAAAATTTTAATGAGTTGATATTTCCTTGTATCGCATGCATCTCATTCATCTCATGCATACATATAAGATGTTAACACCCTCTATGTCTATAAAAGACGTCATAGATTCCCGTTGGGTAAGGAAAGAGGGAAGACTCACTAAAATACCGGTAACAGATATGAGTACATCCGATAGCGAGGTATCCCAGATAGATCAGTTGGAAAATGGTCTCGCCAAAATTACTGAACAGTTGCAAGCCTTGACTACTGTTGTGGCTGGTATGGCTATACCCCTTGCTGGGGGGAATTCTGAGAATGTGAGGCGCGAGGAGCCTCCGAATGGGTTGGGGGATGACATCCCCATTTTGATGATGACATGGCAGAGTATGCAACATGCAAAGTGATGGGGTCTCAGGCAGAATTTCAGAAGCTTCGGGATCAGGTTGAAACAGTTACCCGTAAAATGAGGGGTAAACATGAAGAGTTGTTAGATTATGAGGCAATGACCTTCGAAGAACAGTTTCCAGCTCAGTTCAAGATGCCAGATTTGGCTAAGTTCAACGGGAATGGGGATCCGAGGGTCCATCTCCGTCAGTTTGTTTCAGTTATGAGTTTAGTGGGTTTGTCCAAGCGTCAACTGCAGAAGATGTTTGGGATGTTGCTTGAGGGAGCGCCGGTAGTATGGTATCACAGCCTTGAGAAGAAGATTAGGGAAGATTGGAGGGAACTGGCTGATGCTTTTATGAAGTAATATGTTACAGATCTGGAAATTGATTTGTCACTCCGAGATTTGGAGACACAAGCAGAAGCCTGAGGAAAGCTTCAAAGAGTATGTAGACCGCTGGAGAAGCCAGCTCCTAAGATGCAGACTCGGCCCTCAGAGAAGGACCAAATTAAATGATTATCAAGGGCACCAAGCCCTCCATCTATGGGAAACTGAGGAGGATGACCTCCATGATCGCTGATTTTCGACAGTTGAGGGCAACTATCATGGATATTGAAGAAGAAGAAGCAGAGAACATGAAGTTTTATGGCCTAAGTAGGAGGCTTATTAGGGGAACATCAGGTACCAAACCTTTTCTCTGCGGAGATTTCTGCCATCCGAAATCGGAGATTCTCCAACTTAGGGAGGCCTTTGTCTAAGGTGTTGGAGAAATTAAAACAAGAATGACTTCTGAAACCCCTGGAGACCAAACCACTTCCCAACCCTCCACCACCACATCTCAACCTGAGCCAATACTGTCACTTCCACCAACAGAAAGGCCACGACACTGAAATTGTGCCCGCCTCCGCCATGAAATCCAGGACCTTATAGACTCCAAAAAGATACCCGACCCTGAAACAGAATGCCCCAACACACACCAAAATCCCATACCAAATTACCACTTTGTCCCCCCACCAACCTATATGATAAACTCTGGCCTACCTGAAAGCCTTGTCCTCAAATCCTTTGACCACCAAGCCTTTTGTCTGGGAATTTGGGATAGTAACAGTGAAGATGAGACAGAATGAGGGCAGAATTTCTGGGAAGACTTCTCCAGTAGTGATGAAGAAGAAATGAGGGGGATGACACGCAGTGGGCGTTTCTATAATGATATGACTGAGAAGGGTAAAAGAGTGTTATCGGAGGGTAGAGAAGTGGCTAAGAATACAGAAAATGCCGAGGGAGATGTAGTGCTGCAATAGTTGAGGAAAACCCAAGCACAAGTGAGTATCTGGGATTTATTGTATGCATCTCAGGAGCACAGGCGGGCCATGGTTGAGGCCTTAAGCAAGATAGTGGTGACAGAAGATGCCAACCCCGCAATGTTTGTTGGGTTAGTGCAAAAGGAGGCTTTGCAGGCAATCACTTTTTTTGAGGAACAACTCCCAGCTGAGGGGAGAAATCATAATAGACCTTTGTTTATCAAAGCTGAAGTGAGGGGTAAGAAGACCTCTTGTGTGATGGTGGATGACGGCTCATCCATCAATGTGTGCCCATTGAAGATTTTGGCCAAGCTGGGTATAAAAACAACAGATCTGGATCCCTCTAGTATGACTATCAAGGCTTATGATGACAGTAAGCGAGGATTTGAAGGTACATTTGTAGCAGTGGTCAAGGTTGGTCCCATTGAGGACGAAGTTGAGTTCACAGTGCTGGACATCCCAGCCACTTTTTCCTTGTTGTTGGGAAGGCTTGGTTTCATAAGCTTGGGGGCGTGCCCTCCACTCTGCATCAGATGATTAAGTTCCCATATGGGGGAGAAATTGTCACCATCCGAGCTGAGGTAGACAATGTTGTGGCTGCTTTGGAAATACAACCTCTCACAAGGTTCCAAGTGTCGGCAACTTTTGAGGAATGGGTGGATCCTAAGGTAGCTAGGATCATGGGAAAAATGAAGTTCGAGCCGGGTGAGGGTTCAAAACTGCCAAACTTCAGAGGACAAACTACTCGGAGGGGTCTGGGATACAAGTATGATGAGGAGAAGCCAAAGGTTAAAAAAAAGGGTTAAAACCGGCAGATTATTTTGTGAAGGCTTCAGGGTATCGGGGTGAGCCCGAACCGATAGAAGTTAACGGGATTGTGGTGCCTGGTTTTGAGATCTTCCAAGAGATGCTGGGCAATAAGCCGCTGACCGAAGAAGTTATGGAAGAAGCAGAGAATTGGGAAGAAGAATTGATGAAGTTGGAGAGCCTGACTCTGGGAGAGGATAAAAAGCCTGAAGGGAACTTGGTTGCAGATGAAGAAGTGTCTATAGATGATGAAGACATTTACCTTCCTGATTTGTTTGAATGTACTTCCGTATTATCCAATAATAAAGACATTTCTTTTGCTTATTTGCCTGAGTCATTTCCATTTGCTCTACACGAATCAAGCATATTTGATATCAGTTCAGCCAGAACTACTACATTTAACTTGGGTACACCTGAGAACCCCAAGGAAATTCTGATTGCAAGTGAAGTTACCTCCGAGGAGAGGGAGAAATTAGCAGAAGTATTGGTCAGATATGCCAAAGTATTTGCTTGGTCCTATGAGGACATGCCTGGGGTAGACAGAAGCATTGCCCAGCACACAATACCCACTTATCCGAATATGAGGCCAGTGAAACAGAAACTCTGACGGATGAGACCTGAGTGGGCCGAAAAGGTCAGAGAAGAGGTTAAGAAACAGATAGATGTGGGGTTCCTGGAAGTAGTGAAGTATCCCGAGTGGTTAGCAAATATTGTGCCAGTACCGAAGAAAGACGAGAAATTCAGAATGTGTGTGGATTACAGAGATCTCAACAAGGCTTGGCCGAAGGATAATTTTCCTCTACCGCATATAGATCTTCTGGTTGATAGTGCGGCTTTATCCGCCATGTATTCATTTGCAGACGGGTTTTCAGGGTACAATCAGGTGCTCATGGCTGAGGAAGATAAGCACAAGACTGCCTTTGTTACCGAGTGGGGTACTTATTGTTAAAGGGTAATGCCGTTTGGGCTCAAGAATGCGGGAGCTACGTATCAACGGATGGCCACTACCTTATTTCATGACTTGATGCACAAAGAGATTGAAGTGTATGTGGATGACATGATGGTGAAATCAGAGACAAGAATTGGGCATATAGAAGCACTAGATAGGTTCCTTCAGAGAGTTGACAAGTACAACCTGCGGCTGAATCCCAAGAAGTGTGTGTTTGGGGTAACATCAGGAAAACTGCTGGGACATATAGTGGGAATGGGAGGAATTGAGGTAGACTCTGAAAAGATCAAAGTAATCACAGAGATGCCAGCACCGAAGACTGAGAAGGAGGTCAGAGTATTCCTGGGAAAGATTCAGTACATCAGTCGGTTCATCGCCAAGTTGACGTTAGTGTGTGAGCCTATCTTTAAACTATTGTGAAAAGATCAGCTGGTAAAGTGGAATGAGCAGTGTCAAACAGCCTTCAACAAGATCAGAGAGTACTTGGTAAATCCTCATGTGTTGAAACCTTCGAGATTGGGCATACCTTTGATATTGTATTTGGTTATAGAATCAGAAGCACTGGGGGCAATGATGGTATATGCAGATGAGATAGGGGTAAAACATGCAGTTTACTATCTGAGTAAGAATATGCTCCCGTATGAGGCTCGATATCAGGAAGTAGAGAAGATCTGTCTTGCAGTGGTATGAGCTTCCAGAAAATTGCGGCATTACTTCCAATCTTACAAGATCCAGGTAGTGGAAAAAGAGAATCCTTTGAAATATCTGTATTTAGTGTCTTCGCTAGTGGGGAAATTGGGCAGATGGTTAGTATTGCTGACAGAGTTTGACATTGAGTACCTCACCACCAAAGTGATCAAGGGGCGAGCAGTAGCAGAGTTTCTAGCATTGCAACCTATTGAAGGGGATCAGTATAAGTTTGAATTTCCCGATGAAGAGATCCGAGCAATAACAGTTCAGAGATGGAAAATGTATTTTGACGGAGCAGTGAATTGCAGAGGAGCCAGAATTGGGATCGTGATAGTGACCCCCGAAGGAGAGACTTTGCCTTTGGCCAAGAGGTTGACGTTCAGGGTAACTAACAACATGGCTGAGTATGAAGCATGTGCTTTTGGTTTGACTGCATTGATAGCCTTGAAGGCTGAGAGTGTGGAAGTCTTTGGAGATTCTATGTTGGTAGTTCAGCAGATGCGAGGAGAATGGGAATTGAAAGAAGAACGGTTGAAACCTTACCTTTTTCACCTCAGAAAGTTGGCACAGGGTATCCCCAATTGTAAGTTTCAGCACTTGCCGAGGGAAGAGAATCAGATGGCAGATGCATTGGCTACACTTGCAGCGACTTGGGAGAATCCGGAAAAGTTAGTAATGAGACCATTGATGCTGACAACAGCAAGCAGACCTGTTTACGAGATAGAAAGAGTCTTGGAAATGGAAATCGATGATGGTAAACCTTGGTATCATGGCATTCAGAATTATCTTGAACATTGGGAACTCCCGGGGGGAGCTGGCAGAAAAGACAGAATAGCCATTCAGAAGTTAGCTTCCCAGTACGTGATTTTGAAATGGGAATTGTACAAGAGGCAAACAAACGATATTCAGTTGAAGTGTTTGAGAAAAGAGGAGGCTCAGCAGGTAATGGAAGAAATACATGCCGGGGTATGTGGTCCGCACATGAACGGGTTGAATATGTCCCGCAAGATAGTGAGACAAGGTTTTTATTGGTCGACCATGGAGACAGACTGCGCGAGGATGGTAAAGTACTGTCATGATTGTCAAGCACATGGTAATTTGAATCATTTGCCGCACACAAAGTAGCATGGGCTGTCAGAGCCGTGGCCTTTCTCAGCATGGGGAATTGATATGATTGGAGAGATTTGAACAAACACATCGAATGGGCATCGGTTTATAGTAGTGGCAGTAGACTACTTCTCGAAATAGGTGGAATCCGAATCATTCCGCAATGTTACAGCAAAGCAGATGGCAAAGTTCATAGCTCGGAATCTCATATGTCGGTATGGTATGCCGCATCTTGTGGTCACGGACAACAGAGTTTAGTTTCAAGGAGAGATGAAGGAAATGCTACAAAAATACGGGATAGGCCATCATAAGTCATCGCCTTACAGACCGCAAGCAAATGGGGCAGTTGAGGCAGCCAACAAGACTATAAAGATGATTTTAGCCAAGATGACATAAAATTGCAGAGATTGGGCCGAAAAACTACCGTATGCCTTGTGGGGGTACAGAACATCAGTGAGAACAGCAACATGGGCCACACCTTTTTTCTCTAGTCTATGGAATGGAGGCAGTACTGCCAGTGGAAGTGGAAATACAGTCTATGAGAGTATCAGCAGAGGCAGAGTTACCGGAACAAGAATGGGCCGCACAGAGGTTTGATCCGTTAGCACTGCTGGATGAGAAGAGAATGAAGTCTTTGCATCACATGCAGTTTTATCAGAAGAGACTAGCTCGAGCATACAACAAGAAGGTGCGCCCCACCAAGATCAGAAAGGGCGATTTGGTACTTAAGCAGTCGAGGCCGTCGACAACAGACCTAATAGGGAAGTTCAGACCTAACTGGGAAGGACATTACATAGTGCAGAAAGTAATGTGAAATGGGGCAGTGAAACTGTCAGACTTGGAAGGTAACGAGTTCATTGAGCCGATCAACGTGGACAGATTGAAGCAATATTTTGCCTAAGAAAGAGAAGACATGGCTGAAGGCCTAACCCGACGGGATAAGGGAACTCATGCATGCATGCATACACGTAACACATTTTGGCATTCGTTTTGTTTTTGTTTTGTATTCACAGGTTTTGAAGAAGAAAAGATAATGCGGCAAAGACAAGCCGATTAAAAGCATCAACATACCAGCAGTAGTTTTGGGATGCGTCCCAGGGGGCGAGGCCCACACATGTACCAGTTGCAGTTATTGGGATGCGTCCCAAGATCGAGGTCCACTACATCATCAGTCTCGGGATGCGTCCCAGGGTCGAGGCCCACCTTTTGTCAGCGGTATTGGGATGCGTCCCAGGGTCGAGGCCCCCGTTGTCGGTTGCAGCTATTGGGATGCGTCCCAGGATCGAGGTCCACTGCATCATCAGTCTTGGGATGCGTCTCAGGGTCGAGGCCCACCTTTTTTCAGCGATATTGGGATGCGTCCCAGGGTCGAGGCCCCCGTTATCGGATGCAGCTATTGGGATGCGTCCCAGGATCGAGGTCCACTGCATCATCAGTCTCGGGATGCGTCCCAGGGTCGAGGCCCACCTTTTGTCAACGATATTGGGATGCGTCTCGGGGTCAAGGCCCCCGTTGTCGGTTGCAACTATTGGGATGCGTCCCAGGATCGAGGTCCACTGCATCATCAACTCAGTTCAAGACAGCAGGCAAGTCAAGTGGCAGCTGGCGAGCCAGGTAAGTGAAAATGCATTGCATAACTTTGATAGGATTGTCACTGTTACACATTACACAAGTCTCATCAAAGTGGGGGGCGACTGTAGGCACTGTATTTTTGCATATGAGTCCCTATGATGAGTCTCATTTGGAGGCACTACCTGTTAAGTCACGGAAGTCACGGTAAACAGACGTCGGAATGGGAAATTCAGAATGAGCATGTCATCAGATTCATTTCACTAGTTCACTGTTTTCGTTCGTGCTGCGTTCGTTAACATGTTCGAATGTTAAGCAGATTGTGGACGTTCATGTCGTGTTCGAATAGGCATTCGAACGGTGTCGGTATTTCTGGTTTTGCTGCTAGCCTCACGCCCTAGCCCACTTAGCCCACCAAAGCCCATAAAAACACATATTTAACACATGGTGAATTAATAAAATCTAAAAATCACATACCAAATTAAAATAAATATCAAATAAAATCATGCCTAATTAAAATCAATCAAGATATTATATACCAAACTAAAAAAATTATATGCCTAATCAAAACAAATTAAAATATCATATTCCTAATCTAACAAAACATGTCCCCCAAATAAAATATATACTTTCCTTGCAAGCACTAATTGGTCTCCTTCCTATACAAGCACATGGAAACCCTAACCTTTTGCCTATAAAAGAAACTCAATTCCAACCCTTGACACCTCCTAGCTCATTCACAAAAAAGAAAAATCCTAGCATCCACACATAAAAAAGCTACAAACAATACAGAATTCTCTCGTCCTCCCTCACTATCAATAACCAAAAATCACAACCAAAGGACCCCCATTGCCGTGACCAAAACACATCCCAAATAGCCCATTTACCTCACCAAAATAGCCCCCAAGTCACGCCCAAACAGCAGCCCAAATCACATCTAAACAGCAGCCATTTAACCGCAAAAGCAAGAGCCTAAAACACCAATAACAGTGACCAAAATACAGCAGTAAATCAGCAGTTAGACAGCAGCAAAACAACAGCGAAATGGGGTGAAAATAATAGCTTGAGCAGCGAAACAGGAAGAGAAAACATTAAACCAGTGAACCGGAGGAGTTGCGGAGCATCCACCCTTCCGACGACCGTGTACGGTACTTCCGAGAGTCGACATAAAAGGTTAGACCTGAGGGCACCTTTCTCATTAGTTTATATTCATCTTTTTAATTGTTTATTGAATATTATTTGCATGAGAGTCGTTGTATAATGTGTGTTGTGGCCCTTGAATGGATGAATGTGTCGCCTCTTGTGGTATATAGGATGGAAACCCAGACATAAATTTCATAGCCGATTCCGAATGGAGGGTAGTATGATCTGTACTCGGGATACAACTCCACGTACCACTTTAGTATACAACACATACTTTATTTCATGATTACCTTGATTTGTTTATTATCATTATTTATTTTCTGCATGTTATTTGAGTAATGACGAGGTAAAGCGCATGGGCTTAGTAAGTGCGATTAAAGGTCCTCTATTTTGAGAGGTTAAAATCCTTTACCACGATGCTTTGCCACGCCGGATGATGTATATTCGGTTGAATGCGAGATATGTTCAATCGGGTATACGAAGTCTGATATTGTTGTCTTTATTTCTTATATGCATCGTGTTATTAACGTATGGGCTTAGTAAGTGCGATTAAAGGTCATCTATTTTGAGAGGTTAAAATCCTTTACCACGATGCTTTTCCGCGCCGAATGATGTATATTCGGTTGAATGTGAGATATGTTCAATCGGGTATACGAAGTCCGATATTGTTGTCTTTATTTCTTATATGCATCGTGTTATTAGCGCATGGGCTTAGTAAGTGCGATTAAAGGTCCTCTATTTTGAGAGGTTAAAATCTTTTACCACGATGCTTTGCCGCGCCGGATGATGTATATTCGGTTGAATGTGAGATATGTTCAATCGGGTATACGAAGTCCGATATTGTTGTCTTTAATTCTTATATGCATTGTGTTATTAGCGCATGGGCTTAGTAAGTGCGATTAAAGGTCCTCTATTTTTAGAGGTTAAAATCCTTTACCACGATGTTTTGCCGCGCCGGACGAGTTACACATGATTGGATGAGAATGAGTTAAATCAGACACGTGAGGTCCTACATTATGGATTTGTTTGTCTATGTATGTGTTGCATGCATCAGGTCTGGTTCCGTTCGAACGCATTCTCGAACGCTATACGAACGCGAACATTCTGTTTACTGTTCGAACGCGTTTTCAGACGCTACTCGAACGTGCACGCATTTTCATAGTTTATCATGCATCAGGTTTGGTTCCGTTCGAACGATTTCTCGAACGCTATACAAACGCGAACCTTCTGTTTACCGTTCGAACGCGTTTACGAACGCTACACGAACGCACAAACACTGAACTGAGTCCATTTCATCATATTCTATGCGTAATTGCCCCTGTTAGTTATCCATTTGTATTACGAATCTGATTGCCTCTTTTCCTTACGCATGATGGTGTAATTGCCATTTATTTGTATTCCCCACATGTATGAGTACAATGTGCTTATTAAGTTGCATGCTTGCCGTATGTTAATTTACCTTTATGCATGCAAATTCAGACATAGATTATATGCAAATAGGTTGTATGCAAACATGAAAAATATGTTATATGTAAACTGAGATATGAGCTTTGTACTTATGCATGCGAACTTAGGAATAAATTATCCTTGGAAATATGTTGCTTAAGTTTGGTTAGATTTTTGCACAAATCATTTTATTACAAGTGGCATAAGTAAGGGACCATTCCAAACCCAACGGTTTGGGGTCCTCCCTTGCGAGGGGTGAGTGCGGCCTTAAATCATTTTCCCAGTTCACACCGGGTGGCGACTCCTTTATTCTCCGGTTTAGTCCCCCGCGGGCTACTCCGTACTCCCAACCGGGCCGCGAGCCCGGAACAGTATGCGTCGCCCAGTTTCTCTGCCCCACAAACATACAAACGTACAAAGCTAGGCTTTTAGCGAAAGGGTATCATCATCAACATGGTGTGGATTACGACGAAACCTTTTACCCGTTGCCATGATTAAATCCATTCGGATAATGCTTGCTATTGCTGCATATTTCGATTATGAAATATGGCAGATGGATGTCAAAATCGCTTTCCTTAATGGAAACCTTTTGGAGGATGTTTATATACAACAGCCTGACGGTTTTATCGTGCCAAAACATGCAAACAAGGTTTGCAAGTTAAATCGATCCATTTATGGATTGAAGCAAGCATTGCGTTCTTGGAACCAACATTTTGATGAGATCATATTACAATATGGTTTCATTCAAAACGAAGATGATTCTTGTGTATATAAGAAGGTTAGTGGGAGCGCACTGACAATGATTATCCTATACGTTGATGATGTATTGCTTCTTAGCAATGACATTCCCATATTAAAATCGGTGAAAGCTTGGCTTTCATTAAAATTCTCCATGAAATACTTGGGAGAGACAACCTTTATTCTAGGAATAAAGATCTACTGGGATAGATCTAAAAGTTGTTGGCACTCTCCGAGAACTTGTACATTGATAGTGTTGAAGAGATTCGACATGGATCAGTCCTAGAAGGGGCTACTTTCGGTGTCATATGGCGTCTCTCTATCTAAGGACATGTGTCCTAAAACTCAAGATGAAAGGGATTCAATGAATCGGATCCCGTTCGCTTAAGTAGATGGATCGATCATGCATGTCATGATATGTATGTGACCTGATGTCTCATATGCTTTGAGCATGTGCAGTCGCTGTTAGGTTTATTCTAGGTCCCAAGATCAAACAAGCAATGAAAATATTGTGTGAACACACCAACGGAGATAGCGGAATACTCACATCGATCGGTTGAGTCGATTTGGAGACGAATCAAGGCCAAAATGCTCACTGCCTTACACGCCCACTGCAGCAGTCCACTGCATCAATATTTCAGTTTTTGAGCTGAGAAAACGGAGCTCCAAGCCTCGTCGAACGGATCCCGGCTCATGGGTGAACCTCCCTACCACCTTCACATGTTCCGTAAGTGTGATAGCACTTGAGATTTTGCCACAAAATCCCACTCCAAGCTTCCCCACTGCTCACGTTTTTGCTGGTTAAAACCAGTGAGCAATTTGCCCATTTGGGCGTGAACATGAAGAGAGAAATGAGAGAGAGAGAGTTGTATATTAGTTGTGAATAAATGGTTTGGTATATCTTATATATAATTTCTAAAATTAAATATATGATATACACTTTTCAAAAGTCAAAGTAATATATGTAACAATATATTACCATCAACTTTTAAAAGCCTTTTCCAACCACTACCAACTACATCAAAGTCACATCTTTCATTCAATCAAGTGACAAGTTGTCACATCACTCAAAGTGACATTTGATTTGACGCTTGATGTGACGAATGATTTGACGCTTGATGTGACTTGCGTTGCCGCACTCGAATTCGAAATACGAATGCGCTCGCAATCACACTCGGGCTCGGGTTCGCTAATTCCCAATTAGCGATTTTTCCGTCGCGTCGTAATTAAATGATTACGCCTAGCGAATTCACTATTCACGTCGCTTAACGAATTAATTCTAAATTAATTCGTTCGCCCGAATTAAAATCCAATTTCAATTCTGCGTCGAAATCCAATTTTGTTCAATATATCGAATATATTAACTTACCGATTAATTCCAAATTAATCGTTCTCTCTCTTTAGACGATATTTTATCCTAGATAAAATATCTCCGTTATTAATCCCAGATTAATTTTCTCTCTCTTCTAATTAATCCCAGATTAATATAGAGTACGAGTCATACGTCATCGGTGGATTATTGGGAAGCGACCCATGAGATCCCCGGATAAGTTGGCAGTAAATACGGTCGTCGGAGTATCCGAATCACGCACGTACCAAGTACTACGTTCTACCGATTTACGAGACAAGGTCGGATCCTAGCAAAGCACGATGTCTACCCAATTCTCCGGACATATCCATCTAAGAATATTAAGATCTATATCAAGCGTAGTATACCAAGTATTGCGTATGTCGGTCCAGTATCGGATAGTCACGTGCTAGGGCTGGGGCTGGATAAGTGTCTGCCCCGTCCGAAGCACATGTCGGATGTCTGGTAACTAGTCTCTATAATCGGATATTCAAGACCTAGTCATAATATCACGATTGGATGCGCATCACTTAAGAGCACTAATACCGTATCCTGCGTGACATCATCTCCACTATGACTGGAGTGATACTTCCGTCTTGACATCACACCCAACACTCTACGATTCTCAATATACCCAGTATTGGCGTACACAGAACCGGATAGAGTCCTAGACGACCTCAACCAAAGTATATTTATTGTCGTAAGCATTAGCGATGCAAGTCTCAGGTTAAGACCAAATACACCTACCCTGATGTCGGACTCCCATAGACACATAGTCATAATACCAATGGGATTCCGAGGGGTCTATCCAGAGCGAAGCTGTTTCCCGTACCATCGGTGAAACACAACCTCCTATCGCACTTGCATAAGTATCCAATACTTAAATATATGAGAACTATGCCGTTGTGCCCTCACAACGCGCACAAGTGCAATACTAGCCTATTCCGCATTATCGATGTCCTGTCTCGATAATACTCCGGCTAGGGATGTTAATGATTTATCCTACGTGGACTGATACTGTCTCATATCATTCTCCGTCCAGGAAAAAATCATAGGGACCTCTCATCATTTATACATCTAAGGTGATCTAATCACAAATGATAAGAGTGCAATCTCCTTTGTCACATAGTTAATTTGTACAACAACACCATGATCTGTACAAATAGTGACGCTATGGGTCAAATTATCCAACAGTCGCTATCAGGCCGATCCAGATGATGGTCACTGGATTGATGTAAAGAACATCATTGAGTATCTTAGACAAACTAAGGATGCTTTCTTAGTCTATGGAGAAAGAGAACTTGAAGTGACTGGGTTCACCGTTGCAAGTTTCCAAACCGATAAAGACGACTGTTAGTCGGAATCAGGGTACATATTTTGTTTGAAAAACGAAACAGTGAGCTGAAAATCCTCCAAGCAAGATATTGTTGCCGATTCAACAATAAAAATAGAATACATTGCTGCAGCTGAGGCATCAAAATAAGCATTTTGGATCTATAAATTCCTAATTGGATTAGAAGTAGTTCTGTTAGCAGCTGAGATGGGCTACAACACAGGCTAAAGAATCACTGTCTCATCAATGATCCAAGTATGTACTTTGAACGATTTAATCTGATTCGTGAGATCATACGTCGTGGCGATGTCAAGATCAAAAGATCGCATCAGATGATAACCTTGCAAATCCGCTAACGAAAGCGATATCTCAGCAAAAGTTTGAGTGACCCGTACATAGTTCAGGTGTTGGACACTTGAGTGATTGGCTATAGGCCAAGTGGGAGATTGTTGGACAATTATGACCCATATCATCACTATTTGTAAAAGACATGGTGTTTTTTTTACAAATTAACTATGTGACAAATGAAATTTCTCTTTTATCATTTTGTAATTGGATTACTTGGATATATAAATGATAAAAGTCCATATGATTAGTACCGGATTAATAAGATATTAGACAGTATTAATCCACGAAAGATTTAATCATTAAATATCTCTAGTCGTAGTATTATCGAGACTGGACATCGATAATACGAAATAGGCTAGTATTACACTTGTGCGCGTTATGGAAGCTTAACGATATAGTTCTCATATATTTAAGTATTGGATACTTATGCAAGTGTGATAGGAGGTTCTGTTAGCCGTTGGACCAGGAATAGCTTCGCTCTGGATAGACCCCTCGGAGTCCCATTGGTAGTATGACTATGTGTCTATGGGAATCCGAATCAGGGTAGGTGTATGTGGTCTTAACCTGATACTGGATCGTATTACGCAATACATTGTATACTAAGTCTGATACATATTATATATTCCTCGTTGAATATTTCTGGAGAATTAGGTAGGCACGGTGCTTTGCAAGAAGCCAACCATGTCTTGTGAATCGGTGAGAACGTGGTACGGGGTACGCACATGTCGGATAGTCCGACAGCCGTATTTACTGCCAACATATCCAGGGTTCTCTTGGGTCGCTTCCCAAAGATTCACCAATGACATTTGAATGGAACATAATTAATTTGGGATTAATTATGAGAGAGAAAATTAATCTTGGATTAATTACGGTAAGAATTTATCTGGGATTAAATTTGTCAAGAAGAGAGAACGCGATTAATTTGGAATTAATCGGCAAAGTAAATTTAATAGTTAAATTGGATTTTGCTATTTAATTTATTTAATTGGGCTAAAATAATATATCAGATATATTAATTGAAATTGGATTTCAATACGGAATTAAAATTAGATTTCAATTCAATAAAATTTCTTAAATTTCATAGTTAGAGAAGAAGAAAAATATAAAATAATATCTTATTTGAACGCGGGTCGGCGGTTTAGGCGGTTCGGGTCGCGGTTAAGTCAAAACCGCACACCGACCTGAAATTTGCGGTTCGGTTCCGATTGACCCAAAATTATTTTTATTTTTTTTTTCAAACCACGCGGTGCGGTTCAGGTCGGATTGCGGTTTGACCCGAAACCGTGATCACCTCTTTTATCCTGTGTCTTTCTAGTTAAAAATCTTGTTAGTAAAACCCAATTGGGTTAAAACCTGAACGAAAGGAAAAAAGTATAGCTCACGATGACCAAAATAATAGATGTCTCATCTTCATTCGATAGCACCTCCGCACATGTTGGACTTGTTTCTGAACATGTTTGGACCACCATCTTTTCACAATGATCTTGTTATCTCTGAGACACTTTATCTCGAAAAGTCATCGATGAAGACGAGCTTCCTCTGTTAAATTCTACCTGAAATTCAATAGCAGTATTCCTTGAAAATCTCCATTAGTCCCTGAAGTTTCAGTTTCCATGGCTTCTCCGTAACTCAGGTCATCTTGGCTTTCTAACAACTCTCTGTTTAAGTGTTGGGTCTACGTGCTCTCAGGATGGTGCGAATCTCCCCATGGCCCATTTCCTCCTTCTATCAGCATAGCTTTTCTGTCGACTTTGAGATATCTTCATCTTTGCCCAGATCTTCATGACTACTTCTTTAGTTTCTTGTATTACTTTCGGTCTAACCATTTGCTTTTCCAGATATCTCACCTCACCCATTTCGTCCCAATATATAGGCGATCTGTATTTCCTATGATAGAGCGATTCGTACAGTGCCATGGCAATGGTTGCTTGGTAACTGTTATTGTAAGAGAATTCCACTAGAGATAGATATTGCTCCCATTTCCCTGACCAATCCATTTCACACGCCCTTAATATGTTTTCCAATAGCTATATAACCCTTTCAGACTATCTATCAATTTCTGGATGAAATGTTGTTCCGAACTCCAATTTGGTTCCCATGGACTCATGGAAACTTTTCCAGAACTTTGAGCTAAACCCGGGGTCACGTATGACACGATGGAGACAGATACTTCATGCAGACTTACCATCTCCTTCAAGAATAGGTCTGTGTATCGATCCATACTATACGTGGTCTTTACTCCCTGAAAGTGCACCGTTTTAGTGAATCGGTCTACTATCACCCAAATGGAATTATTCCCCATTTCTGATATTAGTAGTCTTGACACGAAATCCATAATTATGTGCTCCAATTTCCATTATGGGATCTCCAATAGCTATAAGATCCCAGATGGTCGTTGATGTTAGACCTTGATCTGTTGGCACGTTAAGTATTTTGCTACAAACTCTGCGATGTGATTTTTCATACCCAGCCACCAGTAATGCAATTTCAAGTCTCAATACATCTTTGTGCTTCCAAGGTCAACCGAATATGGATTTTTCTGGGCCTCCGTCATAATTTCTTCCCTTACTTCTGGGTCATTTGGAACACACAATCTTCTCTTATATCTTATTGTGCCATTACCATCAGTCACAAAGTTTATTTTCTTGAACCAACTCCATATTCCTTCGTTGTTTCAGTAACTCTTTATCTGCCATCTACTTCTCATTTATCCTTTCAAACAATACCTGTTGAGCTTCGATAACTGTTAACATATATCCATCTCCTTTGGGAATTATCTCTAACCTCAACTCTTGTATATCCCTAAATATTTCCGGTTATACCACCAGCGGTGCTAGTGCTATCTTTCTGCTCAATACATCTGCAAATACATTTGCTTTGTCTGGATGGTAATTAATTGTACAATGATAATCTTTCACCAATTCTAACCATCTCCGATGTCTCATATTCATCTATTTTTGAGTGAATAGTATTTAAGGCTCTTGTGATCCGTATAAATCTCATATTTCTCCCCATATAAGTAATATATTTATCTCTTTAGTGCAAATACTACCGCTGGTAGTTCCAGATCATGGGTTGGGTAGTTCTTTCCATACTCATTTAGTTGTCTGGATGCATAGGTGATTACCTTGCCATTCTGCATTAGTACACACCCCAATCCACTTTTGGAGGCATCACTGTACACTACGAATCCGCTTTGAATATCTAGTACTGTTAGTATCGGGCTTTTGGAAGCTATCTTCACTCTTCTCTGTTGGTTTAAATCTAGGTCCCAAGATCAAACAAGCCATGAAATCATGCGTGAATACACCAACGGAGGTAGCGGAATACTCACATCGATCGGTTGAGTCGATTTGGAGACGATTGAAGGCCAAAAAATGCACTGCCTTGGCGCATGAACTGCAGCAGTCCACTGTCTCCAAAAACAGAAATTTGAGATGCGAAACGGAGCTCCTAGCTTCGTCGAACGGATCCCGGCTCATGGTCGAACCTCCCTACCACCTTCGCAAGACTCGTAGTGTGCTAGCTCTTGGATTTCTCACCATGAAAACCCAACTTTGCTTCCCTAAAGCTCACGTTTTTCTGGTTCAAAACCAGTGAAGAAATGCCTATTATTGGCGTGAGAGAGTGAGAGAGAATTGAGAGAGATGAAAGATGTGTGTTATTTGTAAAATGTGTAAGAACTTTTACTTATATATTTTCCAAAAATATATAAAAATTACCATTTATTTTTCTTTTCCAAAAATCAAAATAAAAGGTAATAGTCTCCCACCAAACAACATCAACTATTCCAACAACTACCATCACTCAAAGTGACTAGTTGTCTTTTCAATCAATCAATCAATCACATCAATCAATCACATCACTCAAAGTGACATTTGATTTGACGCTTGATGTGACGAATGATTTGACGCTTGATGCGACTTGCGTTGCCGCACTCGAATTCGAAATACGAATGCGCTCGCAATCACACTCGGGCTCGGGTTCGCTAATTCCAAATTAACGATTTTTCCGTTGCGTCGTAATTAGATGATTACGCCTAGCGAATTCACTATTCACGTCGCTAACGAATTAATTCTAAATTAATTCGTTCGCCCGAATTAAAATCTAATCTTAATTCCGCGTCGAAATCTAATTTCGTTTAATATATCGAATATATTAATTTACCGATTAATTCCAAATCAATCGTTATCTCTCTCTCTAGACGATATTTTATCCTAGATAAAATATCTCCGTTATTAATCCTAGATTAATTTTCTCTCTCAACTTTATAATCCCAGATTATTCAAGAGTGCGAGTTGTGCGTCATCGGTGGGTTATCGGGAAGCGACCCATGAGATCTCCGGATAAGTTGGCAGTAAATACGGTCGTCGGAGTATCCGAATCACGTACGTACCAAGTACTACGTTCTACCGATTTACGAGACAAGGTCGACTCCTAGCAAAGCACCAAGTCTACCCAATTCTCCGGACATATCCATCTAAGAATATTAAGATCTGTATCAAGCGTAGTATACTGTTGTATTGTGTATATCGGTCCAGTATCGGATAGTCACGTGCTAGGTCTGGGGCTGGATAAGTGTCTGCCCCGTACGAAGCACATGTCGGATGTCTGGTAACTAGTCTCTATAATCGGATATACATGACCTTGTCATAATATCCCGATGGCCGCGCAGCACTTAAGAGCACTAATACCGTATCCTGCGTGACATCATCTCCACTATGACTAGAGTGATACTTCCGTCTTGACATCACATCCAATACACTACGATTCTCAATATACCCGGCATTGGCGTACACAGAACCGGTTAGAGTCCTAGACGACCTCAACTAAAGTATATTGATTGTCGTAAGCATTAGCGATGTAAGTCTCAGGTTAAGACTATACACACCTACCTTGATTTCGGCCTCCCATAGACACATATTCATAATACCAATGGGATTCCGAGGGGTCTATCCAGAGCGAAGCTATTTCCCCTACCATCGGTGAAACACGACCTCCTATCGCACTTGCATAAGTATCCAATACTTATATATATATGAGAACTGTGCCGTTGTGCCCTCACAACGCACACAAGTGCAATACTAGCCTATTCCGCATTATCGATGTCCAGTCTCGATAATACTCCGGCTAGGGATATTTAATGATTAATCTTTCGGGGACTGATACTGTCTCATATCATTCTCAGTCCAGGAACTAATCATAGGGACCTCTCTTCATTTATATATCTAAGGTGATCTAATCACAAATGATGAGAGTGCAATTTCCTTGTCACATAGTTAATTTGCTACAACAACACAATGATCTGTGCAAATAGTGACGCTATGGGTCATTTTGTCCAACAATCTCCCACTTGGCACATAGCCAGTCACTCGAGTGTCTAACACCCGAACTATGTACGGTTCGCTCAAATTGCTGAGGAAAGGTTTTCGTCAGCGGATTTGTATGATTATCGTCTGACGCGATTTATACGATCATCACATCGCCACGATGTATGA
Organism: Zanthoxylum bungeanum; assembly: GCA_019454045.1. NCBI lineage: Eukaryota > Viridiplantae > Streptophyta > Magnoliopsida > Sapindales > Rutaceae > Zanthoxylum > Zanthoxylum bungeanum. The sequence continues at coordinate 46,870 of SKCR01043554.1, forward strand.
TCCGAACGAATCAGATGAATATAGAAGTATATATCTGGATCGTCGATGAGACCTTTAATTCCTTAGCCTGTGCTGACGCCTAGCTCAGCTGCTAACAGAACTATATCTAATCTAATTAGATTTATGTTCGATCCAAATGGCTTCTATTGCTGCTTCAGCTGCAGCAATAATTCGTATTTGTTGTTTATTCGGCAACAGTTATCTTGCTCGGAAGATTTCTAGCTCACTGTCCCGTTATTCAAACTTTATAGTACCATAGTATTTAACTGTTTGGAAACTTGCAGCAGTGATCCCAGTCACTTCAAGTTCTCCTTCTCCATAGTTTTAGACAGCATCTTTAGTTCTCTAAGATACTAACAGATGTTCTTAACTTCAATCCAGTGACTATCACTTGGATTGACCTGATCGTGACTCCATATGCTCGAAGCGTATGAGACAACCTATCAAGTACATTTTAAATGCACAATTTCCCAGAGAGTGTTAACAACTCCAAATCTATTCCAGTAGATCTTTATTCCTTGAATAAATGTTGTTACTCCCCAGAATTCTACGGAGAATTTCTATTAAGAATATCTATGAAAGCCAAGCTTTCACCAATTGTTTTATGGGAATTTCACTGTCAGTGCGCTCTCCCACTAACCTCCTTATATACACAAGAATTATTTCGTTTTGATTCAAATCATAAACCATTATGATTATTTCAAAACGACAGTTCCAAGAACCTTACGCTTGCATTAATCCAAACATGGATCGATTAACCCGCAAACCTCGTTTGTCGGTTATACAAAATCGTCAGGATGTTGTAAACATCCTCCAAAATGTTTCCTTTTCAGGAAAGCGATTTTGATCTACAACTGACACATTTCATAAATGAAATATGCAGTATTAACAAGCATCATCAAAATGGATTTACTATGGCAACAGATAAAAGGTTGAACTGTTATTAACACAATGTTGATAACGATACCTTTTCAGTCACAAGCCTAGCTTTGTACGTTGGTTTGTTGCCATCCATGTATGTCTGCCTTGAAGACGATACAGTACCAATAGGCACAATGCCTTGCGGTACAACAACTAGTATCCAAACATAGTTGTTTTACATGGAATCCATTTCGGACTCATGGCACTTTGCCATAATAGGGAGTCGATACCTCGTATCATTTCCTCAAAACGTAGTCGGTGGATATACCTTCATAAGATTGACATCTTTATGAGGTTAGATCAGAAACACATACCCTAGGTTGTTTTCTGACTCTATCCGATCTACTAGTTTTTTTGTGTATTTGAAGATTAATGGTATAGATTCATCATAGATGAACTATTTGTGTTCCATTAAGGACTTTGTGCCTTGAACAGTATTACTCCGATTTTCATCGAGTATCACTATCCTCCCACTGACCACTGCATATCGGTATTCCTCTCAGGAAAACCGCATGGTGAGCAACAATCATATTGTTCTCATGTGAGATTTATAAGTACTATACTTAAGGTTTTCCTTAGGATAACCTATATTGGCACTTATCCAATTTGGGTTCTTAGTTTGGTATCATCCAAATGTTATGCCTGGCATACCCAAATTATTAGGAGTGAGAAACCCTGTTTCTTTCCTATTCATATCCTATATGATATCTGTCAAACAGATTTATATGGAACCTTATTCTAAATAAGTTTTGCACTGTTAATACATATCCTATTGAAGG
>SKCR01043555.1:0-44484 GCA_019454045.1 Zanthoxylum bungeanum
TTGAGAGAGAATCTAAGATTTGTTACGGGTTGCAACACAGGTCTATGAACATCACGACGCTGGACAGAAGCATCTCGCGTCGCGACGGGACCCCGATTCCTGGTGCGAGAAGAATTTCAATTTCTTATGAATGAAAACTCCCATCAGCCCTTATAAAAGAATAGGTCTATCTTAATCCTAAAATGAGACTTTTGGAGGCTGCTATAGGAGCAAAGTGGGGTTTATCGCTATGCCTATGACGTCAGCGATCACAATATTGTTGGGCTCGCAGGTCGTAAAGAGTACGAATAGCCCCACGGGAGAACTCACCGGAGAATAAAAGAGTTGCCACCTAGTATGAAACAATGTGAATGATTTAAGGTCACACTATATCCCTCGCAAGATCCGATCTTAAACCTGTTTGGGTTCGAAATCGTCTCTTACTGATGCCAATATAATATTTACGGTTAAAAGAGGTATCCTCATATCTTATAATGCAAGAACACACCAAAGTAGTTTAAAGGCATACCAGGCACAAACATGAATTATAGAGATAATAAGCATATTAAATACTCAGAAATTATTACAGCATTGATAAAACATTAATGAAATAAATTTGGGCAAGTATCACATGGGTCTGGCCTCAGAGAGGCCAGCTAGAAATGGCTAGGGTAGGCCGTATATAATGTTCAAAGTCCGGCCGGACTTGCTGGAAGTCTGACTGGACGTACTGCATAACTCATAAACGCAAAATCACAATAACAACAGGTAAAATAACATAGTAAATAATAACTGACAGTGATTCTAACAATGAGAGAACAATGATTCAAGTAACAATAAATAAAATAATATAACAATTAAACAGACTGAAGCATGCATTGGGTGGGCCTAGCCTCAGGGAGACCTGGCCGGACATGACCCTCACGTCCGGCCGGACATGACCCTCACGTCCGGCCGGACTTGAATAAAATCAGGCTGAATATGTGGCAGTCCCGAAACACATAAACATTCATATGCAAACACATATGTAATAAACATTCATGTGCACTTTTTGGGTCTATTACCGTAGTCTTTGTATTAGGTAGTGTTTTGTCACGGAATGCCAAAGGGGGAGATTGTTAGTTCCAATTTTATTGGCATGTGTCCGTGACAAAACAAGTTCAATTGAATTGTAATCTATCATGAAGATCTTGGTACAATTGGACTGGTTTTTGGCTGCTGTGCATCAGACATGCGTTCGTGGTGCGTTCGTTGCAGTGTTCGAACGATTGGCGTTAGTGCTACGTTTATTATTTGGTTCGAACGTGTGGCGTTAGTGGCACGTTCTTCATTGGGTTCGAACGTAATCATTCCAGAGAGCAAATGTTCGAGTCACGTTCTTGTTGGGTTCGAACGGGATCATTCCAGAGAGCATCCGTTCGTTGTGCGTTCGATGGGCGTTCGAACGAGTCTTTCCAGTGGGCACGCGTTCGTGAAGCGTTCGATAAACCATTCGAACGCCAGTCGCATCTGAACGTGTTTTTAGCCATTTTCACTTTGAAAAACCCTAGCTTTTCACCATACCTATATAAACAAACATGTAGCCGTCATCCCCAAGAGTTGAAGCACTTTTCCCTTGAGCCAAAATCTCTCAAAGCTTTCAACCTTATTTGATTTCACCTTGAAGACTCTTTTCATCTTCTTGTCTTCTTTGTTAAAGGTGTGAATCTATCTTTGATAAACCTTCAACACAACTTAACCCAAAATTCCTAACCCTTTAAAGTTCTTTAGGAGGAAGTTTGGTAGTCGGAGTTCCGGCGTCAGAGGTGATACAATCTACTCAGAGACTTCAGAGGTTCTGAAGAAAACCATGGGTCGCGGGCTTGAGGAGTTGCCTTGAGTTCTTGCAGTATTGAGGTACTTGAGTCGGTGGAGTTGCCACCATAGGTCTTGACCATCGCTGTAAGTTTTTCTCTATATAGTGAATTCGGGTGGTAGCCTATACCCGGAGTGGTTTTTTACTCGGAAGAGTTTTCCACTTCGTCACCAAAATCATTGTGTTGAATTTTGTGTGGTTGATTTAATTTTCCACAATTTATATTTCGCATTAAATTGGTATTGTGGATTTTATGATTGTTGGCTGACATTGTCATTGCCTGTTAATATTCCATAGTTACAGTAATCAGGACTTGTCCTGTTTATTATTTGTAATTCCGTAGAGTCAGAACCTTTGTATAAAATCGAATTTCCAATTGGTATCAGAGACTGAACTCGATCTTTGACCCATTAGCTATGGAATGTAGTCAACCCTTAAATTGTCCGTCATTTTTTAATGAGAAGAAACTTTCTGGGTATCAAAAGCCCAAAACTATAGCGATAAAGATCGCGAAGGAAGTTGCTCATGGTCCGTCTAGTGATGATGATAATACCCTCACAGATCATGATTTGGCCTTGTTTGCTAAAAGGTTTAAGAAATTTCTTAAGCTTAAGAAGAGTGGTCATAGCAGTAATAGGGATATGGAGGATAGGCCTAGAGAGAGTAGGCATAGCAGCAGTGAGTCTAGAGAGGATAGGGGTAGTAGACCTCGTAGTATTCAGTGCCATGAATGTGAAGGATATAGGCACGTTAGATCTGAGTGTCTCACATACCTTAGGGCTAAAGGCAAGAAAGCCATGGCAGCCTCCCTTAGTGATTTAGAAGGTGATGAGTCTCCTAAGAATAAGAGCAATTTTATTGCCTTTACTGCTAGTGTGACTGATGAGAGAGAGATTGTTGTTAATGATGTTGATTCAGAAGTCTCTTTTGATGAGTCTGTAGATGAGGAAAGTCTTCAAGTAGCTTATATTGAACTGTTTAATGAAAGTTTAGCTATTAAGAAGACTAATGTTGAGGTCAATAAGAGGCTAAAACGCGTTCGATGGGCGTTTGAACGAGTCTTTCTAGTGGGCACGCGTTCGTGAAGCGTTCGATAAACCGTTCGAATGCCAGTCCCATCTGAACGCGTTTTTAGCCCTTTTCACTTTGAAAAACCCTAGCTTTTCACCATTCCTATATAAACAAACATGTAACCGCCATCCCCAAGAGTTGAAGCACTTTTCCCTTGAACCAAAATCTCTCAAAGCTTTCAACCTTATTTGATTCCACCTTGAAGACTCTTTTCATCTTCTTGTCTTCTTTGTTAAAGGTGTGAATCTATCTTTGATAAACTTTCAACACAACTTAACCCAAAATTCCTAACCCTTTAGAGTTCTTTAGGAGGAAGTTTGGTAATCGGAGTTCCGGCGTCAAAGGTGATACAATCTACTCAGAGACTTCAGAGGTTCTGAAGAAAACCGTGGGTCGCGGGCTTGAGGAGTTGCCTTGAATTCTTGCAGTATTGAGGTACTTGATTCGGTGGAGTTGCCACCATAGGTCTTGACGATCGCTGTAAGTTTTTCTCTATATAGTGGATTCGGGTGGTAGCCTATACCAGGAGTGGTTTTTTACTCGGAAAAGTTTTCCACTTCGTCACCAAAATTATTGTGTTGAATTTTGTGTGGTTGATTTAATTTTCCGCAATTTATATTTCGCATTAAATTGATATTGTGGATTTATGATTGTTGGCTAACATTGTCATTGCCTGTTAATATTCCATAGTTACAGTAATCAGAACTTGTCCTGTTTATTGTTTGTAATTCCGCATAGGGTCAGAACCTTTGTATAAAATCGAATTTTCATCCCGAAATACAGAAACATTCATATGCAAACACATATATAATAAACATACATTTTGGATATATTTATAACGAAATAGCCATCCCCAGTGGTATGTGAGTTGTATCCAGAGTGCGAATCATATTACCGTCCATTTGAAATCGGGTATGAAACTTACCTCCGGGTTTCCATCCTATATACCACGGGATCACAAAGCCGGATATATATCATGTCCGGCCATATATGACTTATAGATCAAAACATACGGAATACGAAATCATGCATAAAATAATAAAAATAAGGGAAGGCAGTAACATGCATACTAATATTAACGAGAGAAATAATTTGGATCCATATAGCATTTTTATATAAGATTGAATAACATAAATAAGCATAGAATAAATGACATTGATAATTACAGAAAGCAGTAAAAGCGGTCTGACATGTTTATAAGCGGTCGGATGTGTGTGCATGTCCGGCCGGACGTATATGTTCGGTCGGAGATACTATGTCAAAAATAAAATCTCAAATATGCTTATAAATGACAAATGGTGCCCTCATGTCGTACATTTTCTATGTAGTTTGACTTTGAAGATGCCTCTGATCGTCAGGTTGTTGCTCGGTTTCTTGCTGGAAGGAAAGAACCCAAAGAACCTTATTGTCTTTTCACATAGGTATGCTCTCTTTCTTTTTCTCTCTCTCTACTTGCAGGGATTTTTTTAGGGTTGATCTCTAAAAAACTGGCCTCCTTTTGATGAAGGAGGATGGCCATTTTTATAGTGTAAGGGAGAGGCCTAAGAAAGGAAGGGGGCAGGATCCCTTCTCTTTCTTCAGTTTGTCTCGAGTGATAGCCAATCAAAATATCAAACACAGCTCGATTGATGTCCGACCGGACGTACATTTTGGGACATATCTCTGGTCGGATGTAATCAAGTTCCAATTATTTGAATTTTGCATGAGTGCTGATAACTCGATACATGTCTGGCCGGCTATTAAATCTGAATCGTATATCCGGTCGGACATAATCAGATTCCTTAACTTCAGAACTGAAAATCTACTCATTCAATGACAGTTGTGTTGTGTCCGGCTGGAATTAGAGTTTTCAAGGTACATCCAGCCAGATTTTCTATTTTAGAGAGAAATTGGGCCAGACATAGGTGATGTCCTGCTAGCTTTTGGCTATATTTTCTAGGTCCCTTGGAGCTCATTTCCTTCCTGGCATTCATCCTTGTAATTTCCCCAACTTTTAGTGGATGTCCCCATAAGAGATTCGTCATCGGGCTATACATAAAAATACAATATCTACAACTGAAAAACAGAGAAAAATACTTCAGAGCAAGGCTATTTTTTCTGGATCCCTTGGAACTCATTTCCTTCTTGGCATTCAACTTTGTAATTTCCCCAAATTTCAGTGGATGTCCCCGTAAGAGATTCATCATCGGGCTATGCATAAAAATGCAGTGTTTACAAATATAAAGCAGAAAAAATACTTAGAGCAAGCCAAAAATCATAATCTCAACCCAAGCTGGAGATTGAAGCCGAAGGTCGCAATGATAGTTCTTTCTTTCTTTTCTCTCTCAGTTTTACGTTTATGAATTCTTGCTTTGTAATAATAGATTATCTCGAGTAACTAATTCATTTATCTAGAGTTGTAATGGATTTTATGCACATTATTTAATTTAATTTATAACTTTTTATTCATTTGAATTTGTTACTGGATTATTTATTATTCCATGTTTTTAATGTGCCTTATTGCCTGATTTCCAATAAGATAGTTGTGGTAAACCCTTAAAAACTTGGAAAAGAGAATTTGGGTTTAGCCTTGGGAATTAATAGCGTGTTATCGCATTCTTTAAAGTTATTTCCGTGCAAGATAGGAATATACCTGCAGCGTATGTGTAGCCATAATTAGAACTTAAACTCAATGAGTTTAGCTTAAATCGATTATCATAGGAATATAGGTAATTGAATTAAGTTAGGCGTTTCTGCTTGACCAACGGGAGAGGCTGGTAGATAATTTAGTATTTTAGGTTAATAGTCCATAACAAACACTCAACTGAATGAAAAGTGAAATAATTCATTGTTTGCGTGTTTAGATGAAGTTACAACCATAAGTTCTTCTCTCGCATAAGTTTTTTTAAATTTCTGTTTACTTAAATTTTCAATTAATTAGTTTAATCAAATCTCGCTCTAGTAATAATTGTTTAGTTTTATTGGAGTAGGTCTAGTTATGGTGTTAATAAGATAAATAATAAGTTTCTGCGGGTTTGATATCTTATATACTATAATGTATAAAATCTTGATCATAAGGCTATTTAAAAACTACTCGACCACGCTTTTGGGGGCTTTTTTTTTCAAGGTAAAAGTGGGTAAAGCTCTTACCTTTCCAAAATACAAATCTGGGGGACAAATTAAAAAAATTACTTCAAACATGCGTATCTAGCTATCGGAGATAAAATTAGTATTGTGAGAATAAAAATCGTTGAAGGCATGGTTTAGCTTTAGATGTAATGATCAAAACACAAGATTTAGTTTAATGTACAAAATATAGAAAAGAATTTAAAATGCATATAGAAAAATAATTAGATTTAAAAGTAATTAAGAAAAAACACAAATAGACATAGAAATCTAGCATTTATAATAAATAATCATAGTGAAAAAAAAAAAAAAAAAAAAGAGTACCCTCATGCTAGAATTTTGATATCAAAATCTCCTACACAATCACGAGACCAAACCAGTAACATATAAAAGGAAAAGGTCTCAAGGTCACTTCATCTCAAAAGCATGACCAATGTAATATCATTTGATGGCTATTTGGTAACTCTTTACAACAACTTAAATCTTAGATTTGAACAGAGAAGACATTGCATGCAACATTAATTTCTAATAACTTGAGATTGAAAATGACCTGTATGTGTTGCTCTGTTGGCTGCTGCTTGCTTCGAGTGTCTATTGTATATTTCAAATAACGTTCTATCGTCTCCTGCATGCTGATTATATAAATAATACCATGCAGTCAATACATATTCCAATTACTGTTCCAGTACAATTACCATCAAATCGCGAAATTTTCCCGAAAGAAAAAGGAAAGTACTAAATAAACAAGTTTTCTTACATGTGTTAACATTAAGGTGTTAACATTATGGGCTGTCCTGAGTTTTAAGGGTCTTAAATGAATTTGTAAAATATGAGATAATATAATCACTCGATCAATATTGTTGTGTGTCGCCTAGATTAACATATGATGTTAATAGAATGGATGATGAGTCTTATATCATAAGGGTACAAATAATAGATACTTTCATTAGTATAATGAAATATCAAACACGACCATAGAAGCGTAAAATCACATGGTAATATTATTTAAGGTCATTGATCTTCGTAATAATACATTAGTGTCGTTATATCATTTGACCTGAGATCACAAGTTGACTTGTACGATAGTACTCTTGGTTCACTAGTATATCCTCATTCGACTATCCACGTCAGATAGAGATATTTCAAGGAAATTCAAAGTTGTTGATACAAGTCTTTTGCCAAAGAAGTCGATATCTTAGAGATATCAAATCCATAAGATCGAGTTTAAAGATGTGTCGAGTAAAAAGGATTTGAACTTACCATGATCCCTGACTCGATAAGAAACATAAATATCGGATCGAGTGAGATGACGTGCTCGAAGTGTATTCTAACAGGTTCATATTGTTTCCCACTTCATTTATCGACTAGGGGTCATGGTTTACTGCTAGACGATTACCCATGGTCTGTGAGATATCATGGAGATGAAATATTAAAGAGTTAATATTATCTCATTGTTACTCAATAATGAATTTAGGACGGTCGCAAAAATATAATTCTCATCTACGTTATAAATTCAAGGATGTTTATTAAAAATTAATAAATGATTATTTTGGCAAAAATAAGATTTCCAAATTGGATTAAGATAATTGGGATATTTCAGAAATATTAATTTGATTAATAAATTCGAAATATAAAATTAGATTTAATTGTTTAAATAAATATTTGATATTTATATTAAATAAATTAAATTTAATTAAATGTAATTTTAATTAATTGGTAATTAAAATTAAACAAATAATTAATTAATAGTTAATTAATTATTGGGCCAAAATAATATTTAATTTTTTGGGCTTTAATTTAGTGGGCTAGCACCTTAATTAATTCGAGTCCTAATTAAGATTAAATAGGAAAGTCTTATTAAATAAAAAATTCTTATTTAATTATGTTTCCTAGTTTAATAAAGAATCTTAAACAGACCCAATTTAATTGGGAGAGATCTTGGAGTGTCCTTATTGTATTGAGATACAGTTAAAACACATCATACACTATAAATACATGAAGATTTCGGCCAAGGGAGCAGGATTCTCTCCTTGGCCGAATTTTGTCCCCCCTCGAAAGGTTTGTTCCTTGGATCTTTAATATAAGACTTCAACATCCTAGAAAAGAAAATGAGTTTATTTGTTCTCAAAGTGGGAGCAATTTGTTCCTATAAGAGAACTTGTGTGCCAACTAGAGGTGCAACGATTGGTGCACTATATAAGGGAAAATTCGAGAAGGAAATCAAGTAAGACTCAAGAAAAGAATAAAACATTCAGGTATGTTTTAATATTGTTAAATATTATTTATATTGATAAACAAAATTTATTTGCATGCATGTTTAAAATTAATAGTGATTAATTTTATTAATATATTTGTTTACATCAATAACTATATAACTACGATTCTTAAAGTGATTTTGGAAGAAAATTCTAAATTACAATCACATGAATACTTTCACGCTAACCCCAAAACCTTATATATTTTGTATCTATATGTACAAGAAACCTATTCAATCAAGCAACCCAAAAAAAAAATGCTTATTTCAAAGAAAAGTTTGCAACTTTTGTACCAAAACATGGCAAGAGAGTAGTAGTACATTGAGATCAACAAGCACCAAAGTTAGTCAATGGCTCTACTTTCTAGTTTTCAGTAACTCAGTACTGTATATTCAGTGTGGCAGTTGCTCTTCATTTGGCTTCAATAAAAAAATATACCATTAAAAACATTATTAGCAAAAACAAAACTCCATCCTATTAACATTGAAGTCTGGTTTAGAATTTATCTACTCAGTCACTATCATTAAACCTAGCTCTCAGATTCTTATAGCATTAATACCACTTCATATTTTACATCAGATTATTCAATACTTGCCTCATTTGTCAGACTAATACAATTCTTATTATTTACACTTAAACTCTATTATATTTAATGATAGATCAATAATAAAAATTCAAATTTTTATAAATTTATACTCATCTTTGTTTTTCTTCATAATATACAAAAAAACTCATGACATTATGCCTATTTTATCATCTAAATCATCATTATTGAATTCATATTTTTTTTTGAATTCATCATTCTTACTATTCTAACGTGATCCACTTTTTTTCGAAAGTGTATGATAACTTCTGTGTAATAACATAAAAACATAACTTGCATGCCATGTTACTTGTCACATTGACATGAACATCCAATTGCTTTATTGTCCCCAAGACAAAATGTCTCAAATCAGCATAAATATGAAGTTAGGACCCAATGGCTTTGCCAGTAGTTTAATTTTGTTCATGCACTTCTATTTCCCTTTTGATTCATAATTGGAGACCATATTTTTTCCTTTTTTAGGTTTTTATTAGGCTTATTGATTAAGGTTTTAAAGAGACTATTTTGCCTTCTATTTTTCTTTCAGGCTAGGCTTAGCCTTTTCTTTTATTTCTTCATTTAATACTCTAATTTTTTTTATTTTTGTTAATAATATTCCACTGTTATTGGGATGCTATCGGACATGAACTTAAATATCAAACTAATTGCAATGTAAGGTTGGAATGTAAGATCTTGTTCTCAAGTTTGTCCTCCATTGAGGTCATTTTAAAAATTAGGACCCATATGTAAGTAAGCACAAACAATCAAGTCAAGTCATAATAAACAAAAACCTTTCCATTACAACTATTCCTCCTCTCTTTAACTAGTATTCTTCTATTTCCAACAACTTTCACTTTACTCAAACACATCTCTCATAAAATATAATGACTCTTTGACCCAAATTCCAAATTACTTCTTCAAAATACTATCAATTAAAAAAACAAACTCCATTTATAACAACACACAGCTTACTATTAGAAACCCTATGATGTGTCGTGGTAAAAACTGATGGTCTCCTTGTATGCAGACCAAAGCACAAAAGAAAAGACTCTTGTCACCTTATTAGTAGGTTTTCTAAACTACCTCTTTGCCACCATGTTATACACAAGAAAATTGGGACATGATGACACCAAAAACTTAGGTATATATCTAGAAATTAAGAAATCTAAATAAATGGGTGAATAGAGACTAGAACTAAATTATAACATCTCACATATTGTTTGTTTGGTTTATTTATAAACCCTTTATAAATAATGGAAGCGGAAGCGGATAGATGGTTGTACAAGTAAGGCGGTCGATTATAGAAAAGAGAATGATAAATAAATAAAAGTATTAGTAATAAAGTAAATGAATTCTTTTGATTGAATCCATGATTCAAGCTTGCATTCGCTGTGTGGATAAAAAATATGTCTATGTTATACTATTGAATTCTTGACAATGAATCGACTTGATAGTCAGATATTATTTTTCATGATATTGATCCCATTGAATTTACAAATGAATGAGTAATTATCTCTATGGGATTAAATCCTGAGTTATTGTGAAGAAAACAAAAAAAATAAAAAATAACAAACCATGAGATTATAGAAGTAGATATTCTCACATTTATTGCTACTACATTGTTTGTTCTAGTTCCTACTACTGCTTTTTTACTTATAATATATGTAAAAACGGTCTATTAATTTGAATAAAACTCGACTTCTTAGCTCTTATCAATAATTTAAGAAAAAAATTCTAGCCTAACATAAAATATATCATCCAGACTTACGTCAGTTTGCCCAACAAAGACTAAGAGAAAAACTAGAATAGGTATTACTGGTATAATATCTACAATTGGGTTCAAAAAAGTATAGAGCTCGGGCAATTTGACGAATAAAAAACTACTCGAATAAAGGGCATAACTTTTTTTTTTTTAGATAATTATATTTTAATTGAATTATTAATATATTATTGATATAAGATAAAAAGGAAGAAAAAAGTAAGGTAGACAAAAAAAATACTTCTTGGAACCCAACCGATCAAAACCCAAATCCTTCTATTTTTGTCTGACAATCGAAGAAATCACACTTTCATACAATATCTTTATTGAATTCTATATAATGATCAAGAATGGGAGGGATGAAGGTGGGGTTGGGCACTTTCAACCATTTAGAAGCCTTTTGGGCAGAGGGGGAGTCACTAAGGGGTTAGAAATATCTGAAGAATATAAAAACAATATAAAATAAAAGAGGGAAATATGCATTAGTGTAAGTTTTTTTTTTAATTATTTAATTTTATTTTTAATACCTGGAACTTGCAAATTCATAGTGCTTGCCTCTAGAAGAGAAGATGATAAGGGCAACTTCAGCATCACAAAGAACTGAAAGCTCAAATGCCTTCTTTAGCAACCCATTTCTTCTCTTGGAGAAAGTAACTTGCCTGCTTGTAGCATTCTCTATGAGCCTCATTTGAGTTTTGCCCCTCACCATCTTTATTTTAGACCCTGCAGTTAAAACAAATAGAGGATATCATTATTCAGAAATTAGATCACACAACTTGATCAAGATTTTTTCCAAATGCATCACTAGGAATATTAATACCCAGAAAAGTTTTTGTGCTAAGGAAGGGATAGGAGCTATAAAAATCTGAAATTTGTCATAGAGAAGACCTTTAGAACTAGTCACAAGAGTGGAGATGCAAAACACAAGGTGAAATTTTTATTTTTATTTATTTTTTAATGCATATCGGTTTCAAGAAGCTGAACAAAAGAGGGAAAAAAAAAACAGACCAAACCCAAAAAAGATCAGTTTGATGAAAGAAAGAAACAAAAAAATAAAAAAATAAAAATAAAAATATCAATATTCACTGATTCATACTTAATACATGAAGCTCTAAGAAGCCAAAAAAAAATAAAAGGATGAACAAAAGAGGATAAAGTCTTACCAAATGGACAAAATCCAAAGTGAAGGACGAGACCAAAATGGGGAAATAAGCTAATAAAATCTCTGTAGCTTCTTTATGATATTGCAAGCAGTAGCAGAGAAAGGTAACTAGCTACTAGTTAGCTAGGCTCCTTTCTTCATTGATTGATTCCTTAAAATCTTAAAAAAAAGTAAAAATAAAAATTAGCACCATAAAAGCAACAAGTACGAACACCAACAAACAAATTGACCTTGTCACTATTCCGGTTTGTAATCGGAATCGAATGGAAAGGAACGGTACATTTTTTATTCTTTCTGATTCAGCTAGGGTAATAAGAAAAATCGGAGGATTCCAAGAAATCAGATCAGAACCATATGGTTCAGAAGGAACCAGACCGAAACTTTACGGTTCAAGGAACCGTAAAGCTCCAATGTTCCAACAGTTCCGGTTGGAACTGTTACCAACTGCTAGTAGCGTTGGTTTTGGCATAGTGGCTCTCTGCCAAATAATTTTTTTACATATTTTAAAAATATCTAAATTACTCTCAATAACAGTAATAAAATTGCTACTTTTAGGGAAAATTTAGACATTACAAAATTAACCAAATAATCTATTAATAAGGACCATAATTCATTTGTCTCCACATCAACAATTCTCATTATCAATTCTCTCAATTTTGATTTCTCTCACTCAAAGATGATACATACACAGTTTAAGTTTTTATAAATTTAAGTCAAACTCTTTTATTTTTAATTTATGTTTTAATTTAATGTAAAAAATTTAAATTAATAATTTTTTCATTATTTATATTTGGTAATATTAATAATATCTCATTTCTATTTTTTAACAAATTAATTTTTAATTTTTTAAATTAATTTTTTTTAAATTTGAACCGGAACTGTCCGGTCCAGTTCTGAGTCCCAGTTCCACAAGTGTGGTGTGGAACCGGGAAACGTTCGGTTTCGATTCGGAATCGAACCGAACCGGTGACAAGGTCTACAAACAACCACATTTTCCTTATTGATCTATCCTCAAACAAAACATATTTGAATAAACATAAATAAATAATAAATATATATATATATATATATATTGTTTTGGAAAAAAAAAATTGGAAATTCTACCATCAACCTAGCAACCCGAACTTAAGCGGAGCAAATAAAATCATCGACTGCTAAACGTTTACAAAAAATGCACTCTATTAACTTGAACTCAAAAAACCTAACAACTAAATTTTAAACCATTTGCAATCAAACCACATTCTTTAGTGCGCTTCTTTTTGATAATAATATTACTTTTTGATGAAAAATTATTTTTAGAAAAAAAAAAGCAAATAAGGTCGGGAGAGAGGAGTAAAAATGGCAAGTGGGTACTAAGTTGAAAAAATGTCAACATCATCCGTACAATTTCGTACGCAGATGGCCAATGAGAAATCGGAAACTCAGCAGGTGCTGAGCTGTCGCTTTATTTGAAGAATCCGAAAGACAGGGGGAGAATACCAATTTCCCCCTTATGTTTATGACATATTACATTTATCCCTCATTATTTTAACAATACCCCACGTCCCTTTTAAGTCAAAAAATTATGGCATGATCATGTGTAGTTAGCATGGTAATTAAGTGTGGTCCATGCATCCTATGAACTTGTGTGATAATATTTGAGTGTTTGGCTTGGCCGTGGGCTTTAAGGTATTGGATGATGATAAAAATAGTCATGATACATTTAGTAAAATGTGTGCTAAAGATCTTAAAAAAAATGATATATGTATGTATATAGCTGTATGTAATAGTGAGTGTATTATAAAGGATAACCACGGGTAAGGTTAGTGTTGATGTTAATCCTAGTGTTAATGGTAATGTGGTGATGTTTAGTTGGTCACTACGCACGTTAATTGGTGTATGCATAATGTTGTGGATAGTATGGATTTTAACATGACCTATGTTAGTAGCTTATGCGAGGTTACTCTAGTGTTTGGTTATTGAGATACGACATTCGATGCATGTTAGTGTTATGCCACGAAGTGGTTAGAGTGTATTTGACATATAAACATAATGATATTCAAATCACATTACATTATTGATATAGTTTGGCATTGCATGTATCATTTACCCATATGTTTATATTTGAGGTGATGTTTCAGATTGTTTGGGCGTTAGATAGACGTATTAAGCTATCACCTCAACATCTTCCACAAGAATACACGTAATTCAACATGTGCACGCATCACGATATTCATGATAGAATCATTATGTTCAAGTATGCTTGTTAGTTTCATTTTTATCGACAATGTCCGTAACAAAAAAAGTTCAATTGAGTTGTAATAAGTCTTGAAGAACTTGGTACAATTGGACTGGTTTTTGGCAAAGCTGTGCATTAAGATCACACATTCATTTGTGTTGTGTTCATGTTTAGGTTCAAATGTGTGGCGTTAGTGTCACGTTCATGTTTGGGTTCGAACGAAACTTGGTAGAAGGTTCTCGTGCGTAGTGCATTCATCAGTGCGTTCGAACGAAACCTTCCCGTGAGTATGCGTTTGTATTGCGTTTGAGTATGCGTTCGACCAAACCTTTCCAGAGAGCGCGCGTTCGAAAAACGTTCGAACGCCCGTGCGTAAGTGACTTATTTTGGATGCGTTTTAAACATATTTTGCTCTTGGAAAACCCATTGTTTTGCCCTACCTATTTAAAGAACATTAAGCCATTGTTCCCCATGTTGAAAACATATTCCTTTGAGCCAAAAATATTCATAACTTTCAACCTTCTTGATTTCACCTTAAAGACTCATTGTTTCTCCTGTCTTCTGTATGTTTGGTGAAACTTTTTTTTGATTTACCATCAACACAACCAAACCCAACTTTCTATCTCTTCAGAGTTCTCTATGAGGAAGATTTGTAGTCGAAGTTCCAGCATTCAGAGTTGCAGAGTTGATTCACTCAAAGACTTCAGAGGTTGAGGATTTCTTCGAGTTCTTGTATTCTAGAGGTACTAGAGTCGGTGGAGTTATCATTATAAGTCTTTTACCATCGTCGTAAATATGTCTCTGTTATAGTGGATTTTGGGCTGGTAGCCAATATACCCCGAGCAATGTTTAAAAATATGTGGCGGCGCCTCGAGGCGGCCGGCCATTGAGGCGCGAGGCGGCGAGGCAGGCGCCTCGATCCGAAAATCGGAAAAATAATAAAAATTGTAATATCATAATAATAAAAACATGTTAAATCCAAAATACATTCATTTCTTCATAATTCATAATATGTTCAACAAACTATTGATAACTAATCCCTAAATAAGCTATCATTTGTGTCTAGCGGCATGAAGCTTGTGTCAAAATCTCTCTCATCATCATATGTGTCATCCTTCAAAGAACCTCATTCACTTGTATTGTCTTCATCCACTAATTGTGGAGTTTTTCCTTTCCCTAACAAATAACATAAAGTCGTATTATTTTTTAATTTGTATTATATAAAATATTATTTGTAAATATTAACTTACTTTGGTCTCTGCTCTTTTTTGTACAGATGCTCTACTTCCACTCGGTTGTTCAACGGAAGTATTCTCCACAAAGCTTTATACGGCTACCCATTCATCATCAGAATGCAACTCATCATCAATCAAAGGATCATTATCCGATTGAAATGAATGTTTTTTCATGTATTTTTGCTTCAATCACATATTGTACATTATGTACACTAATGAGTTCAATTTCTCGGTGGATAATCTATTTCTCTTCTTTGTATGAATCTACAAAATATTTATTCATATTATCAAAAGTTAAATAAAGAAGTTGTATTCACAAGATATTAATTATTTTTAGATTATATCATATTAAATGTACTCCAGTTGCGTTCACACCCCGATGATGAGCATGTTAGACTTAAAACCTTTATTGCCAAAGACTGCAGTTGCAGAGTTTCATCGATGTATTGTCTCTGCCAGTTAGCTATAATAAAAATATAAAATTGAATATACACTTTTCAAGTTCATATAATATCTTAAAGTGAATAATAACACAAAAGTGATAATTCACATACCAGGAGTACGATTGAAAACGGTCTGTCTAGCATTAGTGACGCCAAATAATCCTTGCCTATTTAGAAAAGCATCCGCTTGTACATCTGCCGCATATTGATCGTCAGGATTGGGCAACAGTTTGGCCGTGCATAAAATAAACCCACGCTTAATCTCCGGATGCTTGGAAGAATGATTGTCTGCATACTGGATTTGAGGATTCAAAAATATGGCAGCCGCATGCAATTCGCGGTGCAACTGAGACTCCCACCTATCATCAATTATTTTCCAAATCTCCTTGTAAGCACCAGCCTCATTTCCCAAATTTTTTGCTATCTCCTCTTTTGCTCTATCCATGGCACCATATATAAATCCCATACAAGGAACTTTTTCGCCAGCTGTCATCCTCAACACATGAACTAGAGGTTTGGTTGTTTTCAATGCATAAGCTACACAAGTCCAAAACCTTTCACTCAAAATTATTTTGTTCACATCTTTCCCTTCTGACTTCTTGGAGAAAGTAAGGTCATCCCAATCTTTTGAAGTAAACATTTTCCGCAAGGGTTGCTTCAAACCATACATATTTTCTAATGTCAAGAATGCAGTTGCAAACCTTGTCGGAGCGGGGCGAACTAAATATTTCTTTGTGAAACTTGTCATTAAAGCCAACACCGCTCCATGATTATAAATGAAAATACTAACCTGTTAAATGCATTAACAATTAAAAATTTACTATGTGAACTAAGAAGATATTTACTAAAATATGTAAGTTTACCTTTTTTGCTTTTAACAATATATTTTTATGTTGAGGTAGCTTTCCAATATCTTCAAGCATTAAATCAATACAATGCGCCGCACACGGCGTCCACCACAATCTTTTCCTCTTTGCCATTAAAAGTTCACATGCTTTCTTATAGTTGGATGCATTATCTGTAATCAGTTGAATCACAATATCTTCGCCTACTTCTTCAACAACATCATCAAGCATGTTGAACAATAAATTCGCATCTTTCACTACATCACTAACATCCACAGATTTAAGAAAAACAGTCCCAAACGGATTGTTCATAAGAAAGTTTACCATTGTCTTCCTCTCATATCCTTCCACCCATCTACATAATGCTCACCCATGTTTGGCTTCATGTTTTCTTTACTTCATCAACAACTTCTCTCGTATTTTCTAATTCCTTTTTCAGTATAGTTGTTGATAACTCATATGATGTCGGTGGTTTTAGTCCACGGCCAAAGTTTCCAATTGATCTCACCATATTGGCAAATGATGGACTGCTAGCAACATTAAAAGCAATTCCATTCTCATAAAAAAACCTACCAATATCTTGTATTGTCTGATCATGAAGATCTTGAACACTTCCTTTTGAAGGCCATATCGGATCGTCCTCCAATTCTCCCTCTTCAATATTCACCACAACTTTATCCATTGGCCCTCTAACGGTTCTCTTTGATATACTCCATTGTGAACTACCAAAAGATGAACGATGTAGATATGCACATTCATCATTTCTTTCTTCTCGATAAAGTTGTGCAGCCTATTTTGTATCTTATTTTTCTTCATAAACTCATTTATCTCCGATTGTACTTCTGGAGGAACCATTGTACATGGCGCGACATTACCCTTAATACCCACAAAATGTTCTTCATTATATACACACCCCATTTGATTGTCCTAGTGTAAAAATTACATTCAATATATTTATATCCTCAATTTCCATCATCCGCAGTAACTTCATGCCCGTAATTTCAAGCCGGATCAGTTCGATTCGACATCTTACTGAAAAAACCAGAAGATTTAATATATTTCCAAGCCGGATCAATTCAATTAAAGACAGCATTAAACACAAGTTATAGTTCCAACAAGTTAACCATAATTGAAGCAGTTACAGTTCAACAAGTTATAGTTTCAACAAATTAACCATTGTTCCAACAAGTTACGATTTCATCAACACAAGAGGCAGTGGATAATTCTAATAAATATTTCAAATCATTTGATTACATTACTAAACTTAGAATGCTGTATAAGGAAAAAAAGTGCGAGAAGATGGCATGAAATTTGTAATCTTTGGAATAAAAATGATGAGATCGTCCCAAAGAAGGATATATCATACTCCAGAAAACAACATATAATAATTTTTGAAAAAAAGACGAGCAGAATGACCTTTTTCAACTCAGCTTCAAGATGATCTCTTGTTTTACAAGTTCTAAAAGAAGATTGCAAAAGCCGAAAAGAAGAGGTTGCATAAGCTAATTGCAGAAGTCGAAAAGAATTGCAGAAGCCGAAAAGAAGAGGTTGCAGAAGCTAATTGCAGAATCCGAAGAGGAGGTTGCAGAAGCTGAACCTAAAAGCCGAAGCCGAGGTTGCAGAAGCCGAAAAGAAGATTACAGAAGCCGAAAAGAAGAAGTTTGCAGAGAAGCTATTGCAGAAGTCGAAGAGGAGGTTGCAGAAGCTGGACCTAAAAGCCGAAGAGAAGAGGTGCGTTTTAACCCTAATATGCCATTTATATAGTGAAACCAAACGACGACGTTTTGGATAAGCCAAAACGTCGTCGATTCACCTTAAAAAATTTAAAATAAAAAAAGCCACTGCGAATGAGGCGGCCGCCTCACACAGATTTAGCGTGAGACGGCCGCTTCATTCGTAGTGGCGCGGCCGCCTCTAAAAAACCGAAAGAGGTGGCCGCCTCGAAGCGCCTTCGCCGCGAGGCGGCGACGCGGCGCCTCGAGGCGGCCGCCTCAACCGAGTTTTAAAACACCGACCCCGAGTGGTTTTTTACTAGCACGAGTTTTCCACTTCCTCACCAAAATTATTGTGTTAATTTTGTGTGGTTGAATTATTTTCTGAATTTTTATTTTTGCATTATATTATATTTGCTTAGAATTAAGGTTGCTTATTGAGAATCCATAGACACATTAATTAGGACTTGTCTTAGTTAATTGTGGTAAATTCCGCATAGGGTCAGAACCTTGGATAAATACGAACTTTCAATTGGTACCAGAGCCTGCACTCGATCTTTGACCCTTATAACTATGGAAATAAGTCAACCCCTAAATTGTCCCTCATTCTTTGATAGAACATATTATTTACATTGGAAGGTTCGCATGAGAGCATTCTTTAAGTCCTTAGATGAGAGAGTCTATATGTCGGTAGAGTACGGGTGGAAACCTCTCGAGGCCATGGTCAATGGGGTCTCTTACCCTAAAGATAAACTGATCTGGACCAAGGATGAACTTGATGCTAACAATAGGAACAACAATGTCATTCATGGTGCTGTTTGATCGGCTGAATTTAGGAGAATCTCTATGTATGAGATAGCTAAGGATGTTTGGGACATCCTTCAGACTGTGCATGAGGGCACATTGTCTGTTAAGAATATTAAACTTCATGATTTTACTATTAGGTTTTGGGTCGCCATAATGAAAGATGATGAGACCTTTGATAAGTTCTATGTTGAGATTAATGACACAATCAACTCAAGCTTTAACCTAGGCGAGACCATTTCTACTAGTATGATAGTGAGAAAAATCCTTAGATCCCTACCTGATAAGTTCTTACCTAAGATCACCTCCATCAAGGAAAGCAATAACCTAGATCACCGGAAACTAGAGGACCTCGTAGGAAAATTATAGGTATATAAGAAGAAACTTCCTTGTTATAAGAAGCCCAAAACCATAGCGATGAAGATCGCCAAGGAAGTTGTTAATGATCCATCAAACAATGATGATAGTGATAACCTTACCGATCATGATTTGGCCATATTTGTAAAGAAGTTTAAGAAATTTCTTAAGCTGAAGAAAAGTGGCCATGATAGGGATAGAGAGGATAAGCCTGGAGAGAGTATGCATAGTAGGAGAGAGTTTAGAGAGGATAGAGGTAACAAACCTCGTGGTATCTAGTGCCATGAATGTGAAGGGTATGGGCACATTAGATGAACATAGAGATCAATGAGAGCCTAGCTATCAAGAAGATGAACATAGAGATCAATAAGAGGCTAAAAGAAGTGGAGCTAGAAAAGAATGAAGCTCAAGCTAAGCTTGAGCAAAATCTAATGATGATTGATGACCTCAATGAGAGGAATAAAAGGCTAGTTGAAAGAGTCAAATCCTTAGAAACTAAAATTGAAGATGGTAGAACCAAGTTGTCTGTATTTTCTAATAGGAATAATAAATTAAACCGTATGTTAGAGATAAATATTGAGTCAAAATGTGACAAAGCGTCATCATCTAGAGTTGTGTCAATTCCTCCTAAACATGACTTAGGTAAGAAATATATTGAATGTAGTCATGTGATTCCTAATTTTATTCCTCATTATGTGTCCCAACCTCAATCTAGAAATGTGGTAGGTAAACCTCGCACTCATTAGAGGTTCGTGCCTATATGCCATCACTGTAGCAAGGAATGATACATTAGGCCTAAGTGCTTCATGTTGCACAAATAAAAGAGAAGGCCTAAAAGTGTGTAATCTAGATTTAATTCCTCAAATCTAGTTTCTTAAGTTTCTGCACTAGCTAAACAAACACAATTCATTAGTGAGAAACTTATTTTATTGACTATGAATTCTCAATTGGAATAGATTCCTAAGAAAGTTTGGGTGAGGAAGCGAGATGACTTCCCATCTACTTCTGAATGTCTTGATTTTGAAAGGCATGATGAGAGTACATTTCAGTGTAAGTCTTCTTAGAAGTTGAATTTATTTTCCTATTGCATGTGCGCGCTCGTATGTTTTATGTTTTTTCACGACTTTTTTTTTTATTTTCAATGCATATGGGTGTGTGTGTGTCTTGTTTTTGTTGGTATATAGATGGAAACCCAGTCATAAATTTCATAGCTGATTCCAAATGGACGATAGTATAATCTACACTCGGGATACAACTCCACGTACCACTGGATATTGACGAGCCTTGTTGTGTCTTTATAATTTTTTTTTTGTGTCAAAAAGAAAAATACAAAAAAAATTATAAAATGAAAAAAGTCCAAAAATATTTTTTCTGACTTATTAGAGCATGAAAAGTTTGTTGCATGTGATCCTGGTATATAGGATATACGGTTATGCATGTATGATATGCTTTTATTTTTCTTGATGCTCTATGTTAGACCCGGCCACGGTTCCGGTTCGGAACCGGAGGAACCGTGGCCGACCGATTCGGTTGGGGTTCGACCTCAATCCGAACCGGTGGAACCGTAAGGTTCTACTGGTTCAATGGTCCCAGTTGGAACCGTAGGGTTCCTGTTGGAACCGTAGGGTTCCAACAGGAACCCTAACCCCAACGGCTAGTAGCCATTGGGGGAGGGCAATGAGCCATAAAAAAAATGTCGTTAAGGCATAAAAAAATTATAAATTATAAATTATAAATTCCTAATATATCCCTAATAACGGTAATAAAATGGTTATATTTAGGGGTATTTTTTGTATCAAAAAAATTCTAAAACTCTATAAATAGGATTCATTTTTCATTATTTCAACACACCAAATTCTCAACTCTCTCAATTACTACAATTCTCTTATTCTCAATCTCAATTCAATTAGTTATTATCATTCGCAATTAGTCAATTTTCTTATTTTTCTTACTTATTTCTTAAACAAAAAATGGCAAGTGGCAAGCTCATCTGAGAACATCATGTCAAATATGCCAACCCAAGAGAGCGGCCCTAGTGTCGGTGCACAATCATGGAGAAGAGAAGTTAAGGCTCATTCTTCGGATGTTTTCAAAATTCATTTTCATTTAGAAAAATTAAACGATAACAGTTCAAGAGCGATTTGCAACTATTGTGGGGTTTCCTACAAATTTTCTGGTGGATACGGCAATATGATCAATCACCTGGAAAGACATCATCCGATTGAACTTGGAATTTATACGACGTAAACTCAAATGGCCAGGTACGCATCATCTAGTAGAGGTACGGGTGCTGTAGATTTATTTAAATATTCTGATGCAAAAAATAGAGAAGAATTTGCGAAATTAACTTGTATGACACATCTTTCTTTAAGCTTTGGTGAAAAACTTTATTTTACTAATTACGTGCATAATGCTTTAAATCCTTCTACATGTAGAATGACTCGAAACACAACAAAACGTCATATTTTTAAATTATATAAAGATGGTAAAATTATTTTAAATGAAATATTTAAAGAGATGAAAAGTCGTATTTCTATATGTTCTAATATTTGGAGTAACCATTGGCAAACACACTCATACATGGATGTGACTTGTCATTGGATTGATGCATCATTTACCATGCAAAAACGACTTATTGCATTTAGAGTTTTTGATGACCAACATACTGCATAAAATATTTATAGAATGATGAAGGTAATTTTTGATGAATATGGTTTAATAGATAAAATTTTAACAATTGGATTTGATAGTGCATCTGCAAATACTGCATCTATCAATGATTTAAAATTCTTATGTCAACCAAATTTAGGGGGTCGATTTTTTCATATTCGTTGTACATGTCATGTCCTTAACTTATGTGTTCAAGACGGTCTAAAATTATTATCACATTTCCTTGATCCTATTAAAATGACATTTAATTGTATTTTGTCATATTCTCAAGTTATGAGAGAATTGATGAAGTTTTGTAAAATAAATGGTATTAAACCGATTAAATTTTCAAGAGATGTTCCAACACGTTGGAATTCAACTTATTTTCTTTTATGTCAAACATTTCAATACAAAGATGCATTATGTAGTTTTTTCTCAACATGTTCAAAATGTCACACTTTATCATAGTCAATGGGATATTTGTGAAAACATTTTAGATATTTTAAAAGTTTTTAATGAAGCTACTTTAATTTTTAGCGGTGTTTATTATCCAACAGCACATTTATTTCTTCTTGAAAGTTTGAATATTGTTGGTGCTCTCGATGAACATGCTGAAAGTAGCGATCTTAATGATATTGTTTTGTTAGAGGCCATTATTGTTATGAAGGTAAAATGGTTGAATTATTTTAGAGAAATTATTTTACTTTATCTTATTGCTGATGTTTTTTATCCTAGATTTAAATTAGAAGGTTTGAATGGTGCTTTACAAGCTTACTATGGTTATTTAGGAATATTAGATGAAATTGATATTACAAGATTAATGACGAAATTAAGAAATGATTTAATTGAGTTATTTAATGATTATATTGTAAGATATAACTTAGGAACATTAGGTGAATCTAGTAGTAGCGAACCGGTAATTCAAACAAGACTTAGCGCAGGGGATCGTTGGTTATTGCAACGAAATAAAAAATTTAGGGATACGACAACTAATAACTCCGAATTAGATAATTATTTATCTAAAAATTTCGAGTTTCCTACTGAAAGTTCTACTGAAATTTTAGTTAGTAAAAATTTTAAAATCCTTGACTGGTGGAACCGACATCAACATATATATCTTGTTTTATCAATTATTGCTAAAGAGATATTGTCAGCACATATTTCCACCATTGCGGTTGAGCAAGCCTTCAGCTTGGGAGGCAATATATTGGAAACTAGACGATCTTCATTACATCCAAGCACTCTAGAAGCAACAACTTGTGTGGATGATTGGTCTCGAGCTGATCTGAGACAACAAGAAGATGCCCCCGATGATTTTGAAGATTTGTTCGATAATGTATCTGCAACAACAAGTGCAAGCGGAATTGGAGCTGAAGGATCAACTGATAATGATGATTGATAATTATAAAATTGTAAATTTACAAAGGGGAAATATCTTAAAATTGTAATGGAACTACGTGAGCTTTGATTCCTCTCACCCTTGGAGGATACATAGGCAACTTAAATTTTAAAAAATTTAAGCTCAAGGTCTTCAATGTAATAATTTTATTTATTTATTAAATTAATCTCATTTATTTTAATTTATTTTCGATTTTTTAAAAAAAAAACGGTTCGAACCGAACCAGAACCGGAACCGAACCGGTCGGTTCTGGTTCGGTTCAAGGTTCCGATTCCACTTCAGTGTGGAACCGGAACCAAACCGGAATTAACTGGTTTGGTTCCGGTTCCACACTTGTGGAATCAGAAACCGGTCGGTTCGGTTCGGTTTTGAACCGGACCGAACCGCCGGCCGGGTCTACTCTATGTGCATGAGTGTGTGTGATAAAAACCATGATATATCTTGTGCTTGCATTTCACATACATGTTTTTGTTATTGTCGAGGCTTAGTCGCTTATATGAGTTTTTGAACGGGCAATCTAATCTCTACCATACTTTGTTCACTAAATAGTATGACCTTTGATTATATGACCTTATGTTATCCCTTTATAAAATAAAAAAAAAATATTTATAGTTTAAATGAGTCTCAAGTGCAAAAGAGCCAATATGCCAAAATTCAAAAAATAAGTCGAGTCATTTTTGATTGATTTTTTAACTCATAGTGAGAGAAAGTAAGTCGAGTTTGTTTGTTTTATTTTTCTTGCTTAAAGTGCTATTTCAGTCATTTTTGATTGATTTTTTAACTCATAGTGTACCATTTTTTGTGCATATTTATGAGTGCTTACTTCCTGTGTGTTCTTTTTGTTGACTGAGTAGGGCTGTTAATGAGAAAGAGTTAGTCGAGTTTGTTTGTTTTATTCTCTTGCATGTGTTATTTTTCCTTAGTATCTTTTCCCGTTGTCATTTTGTGACAAAAAAAGGAGTAGTTTTAGTAGTTTGGGGAGTATATTTTGGGAGTAATATATCCATTTTTTGTATATCTTTGTTTTAGGGGGAGTGGGATTAAGAGAGAGTGGAATATCTACTTATCTATTTACACATTCATGAGATTTGTATCGACTTTATTTATTCTTGATAATCCTTGTGCTTTTCACGGTATGTTATTTTTTGTGGATGTTTCAGGTAAGCAGATAAGAGGTTGAGGTGGCATTGATTTCAAGACTACTTGGTTAAGAATTAGATCGAGTCGTATTATAATAAGTCACTGTCTTGATGGTTGGCAGTTTGTTATTTTCTTTTTTGGGTCTTTTACTGTAGTTTTTGTATTGATAGTGTTTTGTCATAGAATGCCAAAGGGGGAGATTATTATTTACATTTGATTGGTAATGTCCGTAACAAAACAAGTTCAATTGAGTTGTAATAAGTTTTGAAGAACTTAGTGTAATCGGACTGGTTTTTGGCAAAGCTGTGCATGAAGATCATACATGCGTTTGTATTGCGTTCGTGTTTGGGTTCGAACGTGTGGCATTAGTATCATGTTCATGTTTGGGTTCGAACGAAACTTGGCATAAGTTTCATGTGCGTAGTGCGTTCAAACAAAACTATGTGTTCGAATAAACCTTTCCATATAGCACGCGTTCGACAAGCGTTCGAATGCCCGTGCAGAAGTGACCTATTTTGGACTTGTTTTTAACCTATTTTGCTATTGGAAAACCCATTGTTTTGCGCTACCTATTTAAAGATCATTAAGCCATTTTTCCCCATGTTGAAAATATATTCCTTTGAGCCAAAAATATTCATAACTTTCAACCTTCTTGATTTCACTTTGAAGACTCATTAATTCTCCTCTCTTCTGTATGTTTAATGAAGCATTTCTTATTTACCATTAACATAACCAAACCCAACTTCCTAACCTTCATAGTTCTCTGGGAGAAAGATTGGGAGTCGAAGTTCCGACGTTCGGAGTTGCAGAGTTAATTCATTCAGAGACTTCAGAGGTTCTGAAGAAAATCTTGGGGTGCGGGGCTCGAGGAGTTCCTTGAGTTCTTACAGTCTAAAGGTACTAGAGTCGGTGGCGTTGCCACCATAGGTCTTTTACCATCGTTGTAAGTATTTCTCTGTTATAGTGGATTTTGAGCTAGTAGCCGAGATACCCGAAATGGTTTTTTACTCGCACAAATTTTTCACTTCGTCACCAAAATTATTATGTTGATTTTGTGTGGTTAAATTATTTTATGGATTATTATTTTTGCATTATATTTGCTTAGAATTAAGGTTGCTTATTGAGATTACATAGACACGTTAATTAAGACTTGCCTTAGTTAACTGTGGTAAATTCAAAATAGGGTCAGAACCTTAGATAAATATGAACTTTCAATGCTAAATATTCTTGGACATAGGTTATGTTAGGCATTTCGCAATTTAGGTGCATTTAGGAAAACTGGCGATGGACGTCAGTCTGTTAGTGGATGATATCCTCATTCCATTCTTGTTTCTCAGTTATTTGAATTTCGTTTGATTCTATTCTTTTAATTCATAAAATCAGCTATTTGGATTCAGTTAGCAATTTCCTATTTGCCTCCAATTTGTATATTTAGAGTTCAGGTTATTGGTTCATGATCTAGTTTTATTTTTAGTATGTGTTCTCTTTTCATGCTCTTATTTATGCTCTTAATCACGCCCTTAGTTATATTCTCAGTCTCAATAGTTATTTCATGAATTCAGCGTATGAATCTATGTTATAGATTTAGATTTTATGTTAGCTTAGATAATCATTTACATTACTAATGATTTCAGTATATATTAGTACATGTTTCTTAAGTTTTTAGTTCAAGTATATTCCTTTAATACATGTAATCAGCATGCATGTTTACAAGATTAGGAATCAGCTCAACCATGTTCGTCATGTTTTCATGTCATATCATTCATGTCAGTACATGTTCTAGATTCCCAGTTCAGGTTATCATGTTAGTCATTTCATTTTCAAGTCATTCACATCCCATGCATGTCAATTTTCAAGCTATGTTTTTCAATTTACATGTTTACATTCATACTTTCAAAAATGATTTGATTAATTCCATGTTATGTTTTAGAAATGATTTTACAAGCATGATATATATGTTTTTCACACCAACAAGTTAGTGACATCCCCTCACGTTCAGCATCTCAGGTTTACTTACCTTGGGACACTGATCACCCTACAAGCACATGTTTATGTTCACGTTCTCTTACCTACGCGGTGCTAGGTCCCGCTACGTAGGTTTTACACCCTCATGTTACTATGCTCGTGTGGTTTTATGATTACATTTCAAACATATATATGAATTTCAGAACTTAGATCATGATATGTTTTCAGTATCAAATACACGTTTTCAGCACGCAATATAGTTTTCAGATCATATAAATGTTTTATAAGTTGCACCTCATGTTTTCATATCATGTAGTTCAGTCACGCATGACATGTCTATAGGAATTCATGTTCAAGGCATGTAGCTTTAGTACAAGTCATGCATATTCAGGTATGGTTGGCATGTTAGATTTTAGTTCATGTAGTTCAGATCATGATCATTGTCATGTTTCAAACATGCTACGTTAGTTTCAGGTCAGATCATGCAGGTCCAGATCACGCTAGCAAGTCATATTCCCATGAGTCAGTTTTCAGTTCAAGAAGCTTAGAGCTTGATTATGCATGTACATGTCATGTTCTCCAGTATTTCAGGTTAGCTTTAAGTCATGTTCTTGCATTTCGCAGGTCCAGTTTAATGTTGCAGTTCACACAGTCGTTTTCAGCTTTCATGTTTAGGTTTAGTAAAGTCATCATGTTTATAGTCTTTAGATTATGTTTCACTGGTCAACACTTTATGTCATGTTCCCAGCCTTTAGTAATGACTCGGCTCCATTTCATGTCATGTTTTCAGTTTACAATCACGTTATTATTTCTAATATTTACTGATCATGTGTAGTTTCCAGTTTAACTCATCAATTTCCATATTTTTGAATTTCATATTCACTTGCCATGTTTATGTATTTCAGTGTGTGTTCTATTTCCACGATTCATGCACGGGTTAGGTTAGATCCAAGCCACTATGGGTTTGGGTGGTTAGGTATTAGCATGCAGTATGTAGTTTAATTATGTTTCTATTTTCTTACAAGTCATGTTATACATTTTAGGTCATGTCATCAGGTTTCAGGTCATGTATAGTTTACGTTTTCAAGACACGTCACATTATGATTCTCTGTTAAGCTAGTCATATAGTTTACAGTCATGCATGTTCGGTTCAGTATTCAGGTTCATCCCATGCATGTTCAGTTCAGTATTAAGGTTCTGCTCATTTATGTTCAATTCAAGTATCCAGATTCAGTTCATGTAGCTTCAGGACAAAATATTTAGGTTTAGATCAAGATAACATGTTATTAGGCAACAGATCATGATAGCATTTCAAGCCACATTAGAAATCATGTCACATAATTCATGACAGCTTCAGATCATGCTCACGTATTCCCAAGTCATGTTTAGGTTAGCAGTTCACGTTATCACTTCTAGTGGTTAGGTTAATGTCCAGTCACGTTAGCACAATCGCAATTCTCAAGTCATGTTTTAGTTGCCAGTAAACATGTTATGTCAAATACCAGTCACATTTTAGTTTCAGTTTTCATGCCCAACTCTAGTATTCAGTCAACTTATTGTCTCTTAGCTCATGTCATATTTTACAGATCTAACTCTCCAGATATTTCACGTTTCTTGCTTTGTAGCTTTACTTTTCAGTTTATTTGTGTCTTACATTTCAGATTTTACCTTTTTTGTACTCCAATATTCACTCACCAGGTCTTTCAAAAGACTTGACCCGCCCCACTCTCTACTTGTGATTACAGGTTACAAGTTCATGCATGTGTAGGACAAGCATTAGAGGGTATGGCACCCGGAGGCAGTCATTAAACACCACAATCGTCAGAGTCAAAGTTGGGCCCAATAGTTAGGTTTATGTTTCCATGAGGCCTTGTATTTATGTCTTTTGGATATTTTATTATGTATAAGTTATTTACGTGCAATCATGATCAAGATTATATATGTAAGTTTATGTGAAGTATGCAGTAGTTCATAATCATGTTAGCATGACGACAATGTATATAGTCATTCAATCATTCAAGTGGTTTTTACATCCATATGATGGTATGAATTACAGCTAGTGTAATCAAAACTCTAACGGACGTAATCCGTGTCACATAAGTATATGTATCAAAATAATCTATGTCTTTCTTTTGTGAGAATCTTTTGGTAACTAATCATTCCTTGTATTTCTCAATTGATCCATCGACCTTTAATTTTATTTTAAAAATCCATTTGCACCCAATAGGTCTTGTACACGAAGGCAAATCAACCAACTCTCATACATGATTGCTCATGATAGATTTTAACTCACTGTTGATTGCCTCTCTCCACAAGGGTGCATCATGAGAAGTCATAGCTTCATTAAAAGTTTGAGGATCATTCTCAGTAAGAAAGACATAAAATTTGTCACCAAAACTAGTAGTTTTTCTCATTCTTTTACTTCTCCTTAGTTCCATATCTGAACCCTCAGGAAGATCATCTCTTGACTCATTATGAAATAAATGAATATTATTAGCTTTCTTTGGAAAAATAAATTCAAAAAATTCATCATTCTTAAACTCAATAATGGTATTCGCCTCAAACGACTTACATTCATTTTAAAATACTAAGAATCTATATGCAGCACTGTTATGAGCATACATTATAAATAAACGGTTAACGGTTTTAGGCCCCAATCTTGTCCTTTTGGGATCGGGTCTAAGAACCTTCGTTGGACACCCCCACATTTTGAGGTATGATATGTTAGGCTTGTAGGCTCTCCATAACTCATAGGGTGTCTTACCTATTTTCTTATAGAGTATTCTATTCTGAATGTAGTAAGCCGATAACATAGATTCCCTCCACAAATTCAGTGGTGCTCTAGAACTAATTAACATGTCATTTACCATGTTCTTTAATGTTCTATTTTTCCTTTCAGCTATACCATTTGATTCATGTGAATAAGAAGGTGTCATTTCATGGATGATACCATGATTCTCACAAAAAGTATTAAAAATACTTGAATCATATTCACCTCGTTTATCAGTTCTTAATATTTTGATTCTTTTATTAAGTTGATTTTCAACATCGTTCTTATATATTAAGAAATTTTCATCCGCCTCATCTTTATTTCTCAATAGATATACTTTTATATATCTTGAGAAATCATCAATAAAGGTAATATATTACATTTTACACCCTATTGTCATAGTCTGTTTTGAATCACCAAGATTACTATGAATTAAACTAAGAAGTTCTGTTTCTCTAATTAGAACTGGTTTACAGGTCTTCTTTATGGATTTAGATTCAATATATAAATCATATTTTTCATTTGACAAGCTCAATTTAGACAGTAAACCAAGTTCTCTCATTTTCTTAATATAAGAAAAATTCACATGACCAAGTCTATCATGCCACAATGTAATAGAGTCAATAATATAATAAGAAGAAGAAATATTCTTATTATTAATAATATTAAGTACGCTGAGTTTGAAAAGCTCACCAGAACAATATTCATTCCCAACAAATATCTCATTCTTTGTCATTACAATTTTATCACTCTCAAATGACACTTTTGATGGAGTCGGTACTTGGAGTACCAATCGGATTTGTACATTTTATTATTAATTAATAAAATAGCTACATTTTTCATTCCATACCTTATTAATGGTATTGTCATTATGCGTATTAGATTGATGTATAGATATGCTAAGAATGATATCGACCTTAGAACAGTTTTGACACTAGGTGTAAATTATTCTTAAAGTAAATATTCATAGTCGTTGGTTTTGGAATACGGTCGAATTCTTATAACATAGAAGACTAGCATATGTCGTATATTGGAATTGGAGTTCCAATGGTTTAACGCGATGTACCATGAGTTTTGGAAACTCGTATAGACATGTGGATATTCGTTGGAGCGAATACTGAATGACTTACAATTGATTCCTAATAGTATGAAGTACACACCACCGTCAATAGGAATCTCCTCGAGTCGAGTAACATATGTAATCCTTGGACTATAGGATAACATTGATTTTGTGTGAGATCCTCCACACTTTGATGCCATGTATGTCAGAAACCTTTCATGGTATGGCCTTTAGATATTCTTTGGGTGTGGACCGATTGTAGGACACAGAACTTTGGGCGACGCATGCTGTTCTAGACTCAGGGCCTAGTTAGGAGTACGGAGTAGCCCACGAGGGACTAAACCGGAGAATAATGGAGTCGCCACCTGGTGTGACCCGGGAAAATTATTTAAGGCCGCACTCACCCCTCGCAAGGGAAGACCTCAAACCGTTGGGTTCGGAATGGTCCCTTACTTATATCACTTGTAATGAACGAATTTGTGCAATTTTAACCAAGTCTACTTAACATACATATTGGTCAGAGTAGTCTAAATTCTTATAAAGCCTAAATCTTGGTTTACATGCTTCAAACTTTCATAACGGCAAACACATGATATCACACAGTAAGCATGCTGAATAAATACGACTTAAACATAATCAAACTCCTATTGCGAAATAAAATAATTAAATCATGCTAAAATAAAACAACTTTCTAATGGCCTAATCATGCTCGAATACAAGTTTGGATGAAATAAAATACGTGAATCATTCAAGTGGTACAAGGCATTGTATCCCGAGTGTAAACCATAATACCGTCCATTCGGATTCGGCTATGGAATTTATGTCCGGGTTTCCATCCAATATACCACAAGAAAGAACACATATTCCATCCACCCGAGATCACATCACACACTAATTCATAACTCTCATGCGACGGAAAATAAGTTACATGCTTTCCTAAATTACCAATTTACATAACTTAAATTAAATAACATGCTAAACCAATTATTCATGTTAAACATATTTCCTAAGTCATTTTCATGTGAATAAATTCCAAACAATATGCTAAACTAATTATCCATGCTAAACACATAAAATACATTTTTTAAGTCATTATTTCATGTGAATAAATTCAATAATATAAACCCTCAGGTCTAACCTTTTTGTGTCGTCTCTCGGAAGTGCGTTATACGGCCGTCGGAAAGGCTAAGGCACCGTGATTCCACCGGTTCGCTGTTTTGACGTTTTTTGCTCGCTGTTTCGCTGTTTCCACTTCGTTTCGCTGCGATTCAGGTCACCACACTTTGCTCACTGGTTTGCAGTGAATTAAGGGCTGTTTGGGTGATGGTTTGGGCGTGAATATGGAGGGCTAAACTGGGCAGAATGTGTGCTGGTTCCAGGGACTAAATATGGTCAGTTTGTGCGTGAATATTATGGCTGAATGAGGGCTGTTTATGAGTTGATTCCAGGGTTGAATAGGGGCCGATCTGTGCGTGAGTTCCAGGGGTGAATAAGGGCTGTTTTGGATGTGTTTGAGAGGCAGTAAGGGGCGTGACTTTCAGGTCAATAATAAGGCAATTAGAGGCGCTGAACTGAGCAGAATAGGGATGGTCTTGGCGTGAGTTATAAGGCTGAAATGTGAGGCAATGTGCGTTGATGATGAAGGGCTAAATGGAAATAGTATGGATGAAAGGCTTTGGCGTGAACAATGGGGACTATGAGGGCTGAGTTGGATGCTTTGGCGTGAACAATGGCAGTGAAAGATGGCTTTGTATGCACTGATTGGAGGCAGTGAGTTGCTTGAAGTGTAGGCAGTGAGGATGTTGAGCTGATTGGAGGCAGTGAAAGGAGGCTTGGGCGTGAATGTGTGGAGAGGATAGAGGGATGTTTTGATCTTCTAAAATGTTTAATCTTTTCTTGATGTGTATTAGGTGTTCCAAGGCAGAAAAATGAGGGTTTAAATAGGCAAATGGAGGGCATTAATGAGATTGGCAAGTGATAATGAAAGGTAATCAATTTGATGACAAGTTTTGTTTGGAAATGGAAGGAAGGTAATGTATAATTGTGATTCTTTGTTGAAAATGAATAAAGGTTGAAAGGAAAGGAAATGAAATGACATGTTTTGTTGGGAAATGGAAGAAGAAAGGTTATGTATAATTGTGATCCTTTGTTGAAAATTCAAAAAAAAAGTGATGGAAAATGAAGAAAATGAGAGGGGATGGTGATGGGTGTGGGGTGTGATGGCTAAATGATGTGGGGTTGATCTAATAATACCTTGGAAATTAGGTGTCAAGGTAAAAGGTGAGATCAAAGGTGTAAAGTAAATTGGTGGAAGGATAAATCATGTTTGAATAGTGCAAGGAGGGTGAATTTTGGTGTCATGGTCGTGGGCCTCATGGGTGGTGGGCTTGGTGTTTGATCTATTTTGGTTTCATGGGCTTTGGATGTGGGTTTAGGTGTTTAGGTGGGCTTAGAGTGGTTTGTGGGAATTTCGGGCCAAAGATATACCTCGAAACGAAGATTCAACATGCGAACTCCGAGAGAACTTAGCGAATCAAAACCAATAATATGTCAATTCTCGACTTCTCCTTTCCAACGACCGTTTTCCGCAACTTCCACGACTTAAAGGTAGTGCCTCCTTACGAGACTCATCATCGGGTTCGATATGCAAAAATGCAATGCCTACACCGATGCACTCAGTAATCAAGTGCAAATCAAGATAGAATCCGTCGGCCCGTATGTGCACTATAAGAGATTTAAGTATCCATGTGAGTTAAGTCACGATTTTTAAAGACTTTTGCCAAAGCCGATCACCTAGGGTGGATCGCATCAGTTGTAAAGAATCGTGGACATGTCGACATGAGATGTGCGCCTTGGAAACTTGACGGTATATTCTATGTTTCATAAGCACAACTCGGATAGCCTACGACGGAGGGATTGTTAAACATATGTGATGACCTCGACTTGTATAGTTCAGAAAGGTCGTTCGTGTTCTTCGCGAATTCGGAGGTGGCCGAATTGCATACATATTAGCTAGGCTTATATGACGAACGTGTCTGAACTTAGAGAGTCCCAATATGAAGTGTACTCGCTGAGCACTTGGATAGCCGATTAATTTTGATAAAATATAATATTCGATATTATAATTATCAACTAAGATAATCAAATGTTATTGGATAACATTGATTATTTACTTTGACCTAATTGAATTAATTGGATTAATTCAATAATTACACAAGGACTTAATTGTAAAATCATAATTATCTCTACCATTTGAGGATACTATGGTAATTGTAAGTATGTAATAATATTTGGTTTTGGCTTGATTTAATTGGATTAAATCAAGGTGGCAAACATTTAACTAATATATATCCTAATCCTTTACTTGATTTAATTGGATTAAATTAAAGTGGGAGACAATAGAGATTAGTTAAACATAATTATACACATTTGAAAAAATTAGATTAAGCCCACTTAATATTTGATTACAACTTTTATTAATTAAAAATTGTATAAGTTTTGCTATAAATAGCAAACTTTAGGAAGATTTTAATTACAAAAAAATTAATAAGCATAAGCAAATTCTTAGAGAGATTAACCTAGGTTAGAGAAGTGTTTAGAGAAGCTTGTGAGGTCTCTACAATATTTCATCTAGGAGAAATCAAGATTGGATCTTGAAGTGGAGCTTGGAAGCATTGGAAACAAGATTGGATCTTGAAGTCAAGCTTGCACACCTTGGAAGTTTTCTAACAATTTCAACAAATGAGAGGTATATTGGATATTACATCAAACTTACTAGGTAAAGTTTGATCTTCTCATAATCTATGTTTATTTGTGTATTAGATGCATGATCACATAACTTAATGTTGAATAAGGTTAATCAATTATATTAGGATACTTTAGAAGTATAAACACAACATGCTTATAATTTAGGACAAAGATGTTCATGTTGGACATTGAACAATTAATTAGAGTTTGGAACTCTAGATTAAAGCTTAAAGCTATGACTACCATTCTAGAATCACTTGACCACCTTTAGGGGACCCATAATTATTCACGAGACATTTCTTATTAGGATTCTAATTTGGTTTGTGTATTGGATTCAAAATTTACGCAAATACGTATTTAGAATAAATTTATATTTTTGTAAAAATATTTGATATTTTGAAAAACTTGATTTTTATTCTATAACATGTGTTTATGTTGGTTTTGAAATTAAAAATTAATTTTGAGTATTTTTGAAGTGTTTAGGGAAGACCGGAAGCTATTAGGGTAATAGACCCTAATTGCTTCAGCTCACGGGAAATTTTCCAGAGAGCTGAAGCTTTGTTTTGATCAAAGCATTAAGAAAACCAAAAAAAATGGCATAGTCAGCTCAAATGAAATTTCCAGAGAGCTGAAGCTTTGTTTTGATCAAAGCATTAAGAAAACAAAAAAAAAATGGCATAGTCAGCTCAAATGAACAGTGCACGCGTGCACTGTTCGCACGCGTACGTGTGCGCGTATGCCGATTTTGTTTTCGCTCGTTCTAGAGCTTTCAGACTCCGATTCAGTCCCAGTTTTTTCCTATACACTCGTAATGAAATATAGTATTTTATTACATAATTTAAAATTACATACATAATTGATATCCATGGGTTAGACCTATTTCCGCTACGCTGGGCACCGATCCAACCCTAGGGGTTTCATAACTGCCCCAACAACTTTGACCCCGGCTTTACCCAACACAAAAATAGAGACCAAATTATATCAAATTTTTGGAACATGTAGAACATTACTCAGTGAGAGGATTTTCCCAGATTTAAGTTTGAGAAGAACTTTTCCTTTTCAAATAACGGTGTAGACCGAAAATCACTAAGGAAAACAAATTCTTCTCATTCCCTCACTGGAGTATAATCAAAGAAGATTTTTATGTCACCATAAATATGCTTGGTGGCTCTAGAATCAACTATCCAATTTTTACTCTCAAAAACCATGTTCACTTCAGAGATAACCACAACAGCAATAATATCATCTCCTTCAGCCTGGTTGGCTTTAGGAGGGGTTTTGTTGTCTTTCCTTTTAGTTTCGTCTCTACATTGGTAGACATAGTGTCCAATTTTTCCACAAACAAAGTAGTGTCCATTATTTTTAGCAATGGGATTTTTTCTTTATTTAAAAATTTCTTGTTGGAATTATTTTGTCTCTTATGAGTTTGAGGTTTGTTTTCAACCAAATTAGCTTTGGAGTGTAATTCCTTAGCCTTTTCAGTCTCATCTCTGATTCTATTTTGTTCCTCAATCCTTACATGTAGAATTACCTCTTCAAGGTTTATTTGTTTCTTCTTATGCTTCAAGGTTTTGATATAGTTCTTCCATGAGTCTGTAAGCTTTTCAGTTAAGCAGCCAGCCACAAATCGCTCAAGAAGATCTATACCCTCAGTTTTGAGATTATTAATCAAAAGATAGTACTGATCTGTTACAGGTTTTGTCTCTACCATCCTAAAGTTCAAAAAATTTCCAATGAAATATTGTTGGGATCCAGCCTCTTTTACTACATATTTCTTTTTAAGCAAGTCTCAAATTTCAAAGGTATTTTTATAAGGGTAATAAATATCATAAAAACTGCTAGAAAGGGTATTCTGAATTCTATACTTGTAGACCTTATTATTAGCAATCCAAGTTTCCAATTTCTTGTCATAATCTTCACAACCCTTTTCAGGGGCTGATTTCATGAGGTAATCGACTAAATTTTACACATCCAGAATATCAAAAACCTTTTCTTGCCAACGTTTGAAATGGTCACCGCTGAAGGGCCCTATCTTTGATATACCAGGAAAGTTCTTTGCGGTAAATATTGCATCGACCATTGATGATGATGGTGATGATATGGAAACAGAGCTCATATTCGTTCCGAGGAAATACAACCTTAAGCTTGTAGAAACAAATGAGCTTGGATGATTAAGAGCGCGCAAGCTCAATGCAAAAACATATCAAAATCAATTTATATATATATATATATATATATATATATATATATATATATATATATAGGAAATAACCACACACTGCACTTTAAGCAAATAGGTACAAGTTTAATGGTCCAGCGAGTGTACATGATCAATTCTAATTATTCAGCACTAAGTAACTTTGACCCGAAATGTAACTCTACAACAATCAATTTGAAGTGGAAAACAGTCGAGGATTGTTAATTTAATTCGAATTAATACTATTACCAAGTAACCTTAGCTTTAATTTAGATTTAGATTTTTATTTTTTTGATTTTGATTTTGATTTTGATTTTGGTTGTTATTTTTTATATTTTGATTGTTATTTTTTTCTTTCGTGAAAGGAGAGTTGGAAAAGAAGCAATGAAAATTCCTATTGTTGCACTGACAGCTCAAGTATCGTCTCTCACGACTCATCTACCAGTATTGACAAATCAAAGGGGCCAACTATCTATTGAAGCTGCTTCTGCTAATAGAATGCTCTTACCCAACAAATGAGTGGGTTTTGAGCAAGTACAATATGTCAACAACTAGAACTTTAACAACTATAGAGGCAGTCATATGTCTAACTATTATCATCTGAACTTGTCATATGCTAATATAGAGAACGTTTTGCAACTTCTTCATGGCTTTAATAATCAAAGAGCTGAGTAGAAACCATCCTTAGAAGACCTCATGTGCCCGTTTGTAGCTACAACTTCAGAGAGGTTTGAGAAGAATGAGTCGAGGATGAACGACATCGAAACATATATGGGCAATATAGGAGCGACAATGAAATCTTTAGAAGTGCAAATTGGACAGCTTATTTTTTTCATGGCTAATCAACAGAATGGGGTATTCCCGAATAATACCGAGTCAATCCTAAAGAGCAATGTCAAGCTATTACCCTCAAGAGTGAGAAAGAGATTAAATTCAGGTGTGATATTCTTAATCTCTAAAGAGTTTAGAGATTGATTTTGTGAGTCAAGCCTACCCTGTTTTTGTTGGTTGCGAGACATAGCACGGAAGATCATTCGGTGTTGGAAAATAAAAGGGATATTTCAAGAGTGTTGAGGGAGTGTTTTTAAAAGGAAAAACAGACCTGAAATACCACTACATCACATATAAATTACAAGCTGTTTTGAGTGAGTTGTGCGCACGTTTGAGGTGTAAAATGGTTCAAATCTAAGCTGTTGTTCGGGGGCTGAAAAATTATTAAAAACATAAGTAAAACATCTGACCAATGGCTGGTCAGATTCGACTAAGAGAGGGAGAAAGAAAAAAAAATTAGGTTGATCCTGGTGCCTAAGATATTTCCGTTGCACGAGGGAAAACCTTCCCTACAGTCCGAGGTTGATTTTCAGAATTGATGTGAAGCGTGGATCTGACGGATTTGAGCATCAGCATGTGAGGAAAGTTTTGTCTTCAAAAACATTCCAAGTATTGGAAAGATGCCATGAGGCATCAGGTTAAAGCTATATGAGGTGCTCATATGAGTATCAGCCAGATGACATAAGGTCGGTCTCCAGCTTTATACACCATCATCTTTTATAAAGTTCCCGGCATCAATTCCCCAACTCATTGATACCGAAAATTGGGGGATAAATGTTGATGATGGTTTTTCACCCCGAGGAAGTTCAAATACCGAGGAATGGTAGAATGAGATTTGTACCTGACCAAGAGAGACTGAGGTCAGACATAGTGGTCTAAATCTATTATACAGACGAGTTCTCATCAGGTAAGAACCTGCTGATGATGAAGCAAGTTGGGATACCGACCCGACCCAGAGAGGAAATGTTAGATTTGGCAGCATTTGAATATTTATGGAAGCCGACCCGATATGGTCTATGACACTGACCCGACCTGGTTGAGGAAGTTAGAGAAAGCCTGACCCAATATCATCCCTCTTGACATGCCGCCTGAGGAACGGAGCTGAGACCACGAGATATTTTTTTTTTGAAGGCATATGATGTATGCCCTGCTTGGAAGTTTGGGATTCTAGAAGACTGATGTGACGAGAGTTGTTCAACCGCTCTTCTTGGAAAGAGATCCTGACAGACGAAGCATTACCAGAGCAATTGAATCGCAGGCTATCACACCAACAAAGTGTGTAGCAATAGCCAAAAGGTTGTAGTGAAGGGTTTCTACTGACATGGGTTGGTTGAGCCATGTGTGAGAGTGACTGTTGGATGAGTGGTTGGGGAAAAGAAGCATGGGGAAATGATGAAAGAGTGACATGACCCGGCGTCATGTGTTGATGGAATAGTGGATTTAGAAGCCTATATAAAGGGATTGAAGATTCAGATTCAAGAGTTAGCATTTTTCGCATCCCACTACTTGTAAAAAGGCTAAAAGCTTCTAAACTAGAGAGAAGAAAAATTGATCGGTTTCCGATCGTTTGAGAGATTTATACCGGACTTGTCATAAGACCCGAGAGGCTTAATTTTTAATCTTATTTTCCTTCCCCTGCTCAAAGGACCCATCTCTGGATAAAAGTTAGTCTCACCAACAACATACTCTCACATTGATGAGAGATGGCAAAATTCTCAAGAAGATGGGCTT
Source organism: Zanthoxylum bungeanum (assembly GCA_019454045.1). Classification (NCBI taxonomy): domain Eukaryota; kingdom Viridiplantae; phylum Streptophyta; class Magnoliopsida; order Sapindales; family Rutaceae; genus Zanthoxylum; species Zanthoxylum bungeanum. Next base: position 38,873 of record SKCR01043555.1, read on the forward strand.
GTAGGGTTAACAAGATAATTTTTGTTTATACTTATTAGTTAGACGTATCAGGTATAGAAATTGAAATCATGTTCTAACTTCTAATAGAGTTAAAAATCTTGTGTGGGTCTGATAGAGCATTCCGGCCCATTGGGGAAAAGAAGCATGAGGTAATGATGAAAGAGTGACATGGGCTAGCATCATGCGTTGGTGGAAAAGTGGATTTGGAAGCCTATATAAAGGGATTGAAGATTCAGATTCAAGAGTTAACATTTTTCACATCTCATTACTTGTAAAAGAGCTAAAAGCTTCTAAACCAGAGAGAGGAAAAACTGATTTATTTTCGATCATTTGAGAGATTTATACCGGACTTGTCATAAGACCCGAGAGGCTTAATTTTTAATCTTATTTTCCTTCCCCTGCTCAAAGGACCCATCCCTAGATAAAAGATAGTCTCACCAACAATATACTCTCACATTGATGAGAGATGAAAAATTCTCAAGAGGATGGGCTTGTAGGGTTAACGAGATAATTTTTGTTTATACTTGTTAGTTAGACGTATAGAAATTGACATCATGTTCTAACTTCTAATAGAGTTAAAAATCTCGTGTGGGTCTGATATAGCATTGCGGCCCGTTGCCGATACTTGCATTAAACCAAAAGCCTTATTTTGGGCCAGGCCCAATTACGTTTTGTTTTTTTACTTCAGAATCTCAGATGGTAGATGCAAGGAGCTAACTGAGAGACAGAGCGATGGCGGGAGTAGGAGAAGCACAAAAGAGACAAGCAGACAGGGGCCGGCCATCGCATCCTTCTGGAAGGGGCCCTCCACCACCACCGCCTCCTCGCCCCCGCTTCGAGCCTGTTGATCGCGAGAAGGTTCTGTTTCTCAAATTTTTCCTTTTTTTTTTTTAATTTCTTTGCATATTTATATTTTAGGGTTTCATAGCAGGACTATTATTTACTTCTTTTGATTGAATTTCTAGTCCCATTTTAGGAACATGTGGGGTTTCTTACCTCGCGTTGTTCCCCATTAAGATTTATGATCGTTTTAAGGGTTAATTAGTACTTGTAATTATTGTTTTGGTACTTAGTAAGTTGGAATGAGACCAAATTTCTTGTTAGTTGTGAGCCAAATGTATGAATTGTTGTATCTTGTTTTACGTTAGGCTCATAATTATTGGATGTGTGTATATTCATATTGATTTCGATTATTTTTTCCCTTTGCCAATGCAGACTTGTCCTTTATTGCTTCGAGTTTTCACTAAGGTATGTCCTGCTTTCACGTCTTTATACATTAATTTCGTTACCTTTAAGATAAATGCGGGTTTATCAGTCAAGTGGTGTCTTTTTGGTTCAATTGTTATGTTCAGCAGCTCATTTCCTGCCCAACAATACTTGTTTTGTACTCAGCATTTCACAATTCATATTATCAAAGTCTTTTAAATTGCTTTATGAGAAGCTGGATTTATTTCATTTTTTATTAATTAGTTGCTACTCTAATTCATAGTCCATTTCTTCTCTATTTTTATCTTTGGTATTTGTTGTCTGAACTCTGATGTCAATTCATTAGATTATCAAGCTGGTATATATTTCATTCTCAAGTTAGTGCAATGGCAGAAAATTTTAAATTTGTCTACTAAAGGCTTTTGGAGTATACAAGGAAAAAAAATCTGTAAATGAAAGAGGTTGTATATTGCGGGTGTTTTTTTTTTTTTTAATAGTTTATAGTTTAAAAAGTTTTTTTTTTTTTTTTTTTTTGCCTTTTTATAATGGCTTCTCTAGTCATCCTAGATGTGCTTGTTCAGTAGTAATCATTGAATGGTCGATGAATTCAGCATTATTCATTTCTAGAGGCTGTAACCCCCTGATTAACTCGAGCTAGAGTTTATGAAGGAACACTGTTTGTATAATTTTCCCTCGTACTTGATCATGGTCTGTGCACTTTTTTTTTTTTTTTTATTTTTTTTTATTTTATGTTTTTACATGAAATATGTTCTCTATGACTTATCCATTGAAAGTTCTGCAGATTGGGGGCCATCATTCGAGGGAGGAATTTGCAGTCAGAGGCAAGGAGCCTAAGGATGAGGTTCAAATTTATACATGGAAGGATGCTACTCTCCGCGAGTTAACTGATCTGGTATGTTGAATGGTGCAATGTATTGCCTTTTTAATTTTTACCCATTGACTCCTCCCTCCTTTCCCTATTCTGTGTAATGTGCATGGGGGTGCGGGGTGAAAATGATTCTCTTTTACCTAAAACTGTATGAACTCTTAAGTTCATTAAAATTTCAAGATATGTCTGTTAGAATTGTATTATTTTTTTTCCTGTCACTCTGGCTGCATGGTTGATTGTGATTCTGTCCTAGGTTAAAGAAGTAGCACCGGCTGCAAGAAGAAGGGATGCAAGACTTTCTTTTGCTTTTGTTTATCCCGATAAGAATGGTCGTTTTATGGTGAGAGAGGTTAGTGTCTCTTCCCTCACTTTTTCTCATTTGGGATGCGATCGATCGGCAATTGAACTGAACTGTTCATAACATGGCATAACTTGTTTAATCTTGTTAAATGGTTGAAAGCCAAGCTCATCAAGTTCTTTTAACTAGCTATAATCTATGAGGCCTGGCTCAGGAAGGCACACAAACATAAGAAATTTGTAACAGACTTTTTTTTTTTGGGCTGAAATTTGATGGATAGGCACATCCTCAACGACATATATAATATGGTTGATGCAACGATATGATTCGACTTTACTGATTAATTTTTTAGATGGGAAGTAAAAAAAGATTTGGGTGTTGAATTCTTCATTGTTCTTATGAAGGTGGGGAAGACCTTCTCTTACGAAGGTAGGAGGCAGTTGGATGATGGCAAAATGTTGGCTGACCTTAGCTTTGAGGTATAGCAAACTGCTTGCAAAGCTTTGAGCTGCTATTGGTCTTTGATTAAATACAAATTTGTTCTATAATCTCAAACTTAAATGTTCCTCGTATGCAGATTGGAGACTACTTGGACGTGGCAATCCTTTAAAGAATCTTTTGACTTGGTAATTTGTTTTAGACTTTTAATTCGGTTTGAATATGATGATACATGAAGGACCTGTAATGTAATTTTGGAGATCTTTTAGCTTTGATTTCACTCTCGGGTTTATGCGATTATTAAGATAAAAATGCCTGTGGTAGTTTGCTGGATTATAAGAATGAAATTAATATCGATAATAAGATGATTAAAAGACTCGGGAATACTTAGAGCAACTCTAAAATACTTATTAGATGTTATTGAATTGCTTAATAAAAGAGTCACGTCAGTAACAATGATTCTAAATCTCACCCTTAAAAATAAAAGAGCAACTTTGTCTTTCTTCTAATAATAGTATATAACATTCTCTCTTTCCCCATTAATTATGGTGTTGGTGTTGGAGTTGGAGTTAATAATAGTTGATTATTAGATTTTAATTGTAATTTAAGTTTAAAGGTTTGTTATTTTTTATTGCTCTATTTTTAGTCAAATTATTAAATGTTTTCAATTGATTTTATAATTAATATTACATTTCCAATTTATTAGTTACTAGTTTTCTTTTCAAATTACCATGTTATCAAATTACTTAGTAATAAAGACAAACATAATTATATCGCAACGTGCTATCAATTACTTGGTCATATGATATGCTTGATTTTTTCATGAATCTGACAACATTTCTATCTTGAAATTGTTAGTCATGAAGGAAAATAATAATAATAATAAAAAAAAGATTTACTTAGTTTTGAACAAGTGGAAAGGATGATAGTATATAGTATTTTAAAGCGATGAAAAGAAATTAGATGGTAATTAAATTTGTTGGAAGGAGACAGAAAGTAGTAAGTAAATAAATTTCCTTGAAAAAATGGAAGTATTATATATATTTTTTAAAAAGGTAGGAAGTAGAAAAAAGCCTAAAATTAAATTTTTTTTATCTCCTTATTTTTAATATGTAATCAAATATATATTTAAAAAGTAAAATTAAATGAATTTTTAAAATTTTTTTTTATAATTATCATACTTCAAAGTTTTCATTATCACATTATCCCATAAATAAAATAAATATATGGCAAGTGTCAAGCGGCATAAAGTTTGGACAGTTCGTAGGTTGGCCCTAGGATAAGATGAGATTTGTCGATTCCGATCTCATCTCGATTATATAAAATGAGACTAAAATATATTTTGATTCCGTCTTATTTTATAAAAAATTCCTACATATCTTATGAAATCTCAACTCATTTGGTGAAAATCTCGGCCCATCCCGATTTTAATATGAGATAAAAAAAAAAATTGTCTTGAATCTCCTCCCAAACGGGATGAGATTCTGTTGGGATGGGACATGAAATTTTGCCAACCCTCACTATTGGCTAGTTTAATAATCATTAAAAAAGAAAAAGAAAAATGATATTAATATAAAATTATGACAAAAAAAACTATATAATTTTAATCTTCAAGAAAAAAAAAATCAAAACTAATTAATTTTACGTATCATTTTCATTTGTCACCGGTTTGTTCAAATAAAAAATCTGCTTCCAGCGGCGCGTGAAAACGACATCGCTTTGTCGGTTGGGTAAAAGAAACGCAGTCATACATACAGCAAGAGTAGAGAGAGAGAGAGACACGGGCGTAAAAAAGAAACACACAAGATTAAGAAGATTACATGAAAGCGAAGATCCGCGTTTCCTTTTCTTGCAATTGCTGTTTCCAGATTCTTAAACAAACGCCACACTCCATTCGTCTCTGCATTTTCCTTTATCAAAATCTCTTTTAGGTCGTGGAGGAAGGCAATGGCGTTAGGGCGGGGATTATCCGGTACGGGCGTACACAGGAAAAGAGGCGGTGGATCTCGATTTCCTATTGTACTTGTTATTTTCTTCTCAGTTCTCGCGCCGTTGATCTTCCTTGTCGGCCGAGGGCTTTACTCCTCCGCTTCGATTGGTCAGTTCAAGTATTTAATCACTTCATTTCAATTGTGTGTTTTCAGATCTAACGGTGATTGCACATTCGTTCGTTCGTTTTAGGTTTTCTTAGGATATTTTTGCTTTCTTTTTAGACCTAATTTCAGTTTTTATTTCATTCCAGAAATAATGCTAAAATTAATAATAGCATTGGTACTCTGGCAACAGATTCTTATCAATTTATGCTCGCATTGAAGTTTTTATCTTTGCTCTCTTATTTATAAATTATTGTTATAACTTGTGCCAGATCAAAATGATGTATCAAGTGGTTCTAGCAAGCAGGTAGCTTGTTTCAACGTTTGTGTTTTTTAATCATTATTGTTCGGATTTATAGATTATAGTTACTCGTTTTATTTACTGTGATGAGGGAAAAATTTTGTTGACTGGTGCAGAATGTGCATTGGAGAGAGAGGCTGGCACTACAATATGTTAAATCCGTATTATCGAAAGATGTAAGTGCTAGTTGGTGAAGATTTAGTTACAAGTTATCTGTATTACCTGCTTATTACAGTTGTACATACTGTTATAGCATAAGTTATATTAATTATGTGGCAACTTTTTTAAACCTATGTTTAGGTCATTGAGGTTATCGCAGCCAGCACAGTTGATTTAGGTCCTTTAAGTGTTGATAATTTAAGGAAAAGCAATATGTCTGCTTCTTGG
>SKCR01043556.1:0-50358 GCA_019454045.1 Zanthoxylum bungeanum
ACCGCTGAAGAGCGGGAGAAACTAGAAGAAGTATTGATCAGATATGCCAAAGTGTTTACTTGGTCCTATGAGGACATGCCTAGGGTAGACAAAGCATTGCCCAACACACAATTCTACTTATCCTAATATGAGGCTAGTGAAACAGAAGCTTCGACGGATGAGACCAGAATGGGCTGAGAAAGTCAGAGAAGAAGTTAAGAAACAGATAGATGTGGGGTTCCTAGAAGTAGTGAAGTATCCCGACTGGTTGGCCAACATTGTGCCAGTGCCGAAGAAAAACGGAAAAGTCAGAATGTGTGTGGATTACAGAGATCTCAACAAGGCATGCTCGAAAGATGATTTTCCACTACCGCACATAGATGTTCTGGTTGATAGTGCGGCTTTATCTGCTATGTACTCATTTGCGGATGGGTTTTCAGGGTATAATCAGGTTCTTATGGCTGAAGAAGACAAGAACAAAACTGCCTTCGTCACAGAGTGGGGCACTTATTGTTACAAGGTAATGTCGTTTGGGCTTAAGAATGCAGGAGCTACTTATCAGCGGATGGCCACTACATTATTTCATGATTTGATGCACAAGGATATTGAAGTGTATGTGGATGACATGATGGTGAAATCAGAGACAAGAATCGGGTATATAAAGGCACTTGAAAAGTTCCTTCAAAGAGTTGATAAATACAACTTGCGGTTGAATCCTAAGAAGTGTGTGTTTGGAGTGACGTCAGGGAAATTACTGGGTCATACAGTGGGAATGGGTGGAATAGAGGTAGATTCTGAGAAAATCAAGGCAATTACTGAGATGCCAGCACCGAAGACAGAAAAAGAAGTCAGAGCATTCTTGGGAAAGATTCAGTACATCAGTCAATTCATTGCCAAGTTGACATCAGTGTGTGAGCCTATCTTCAAACTGTTGAGAAAAGATCAGCCAGTGAGATGGAATGAACAGTGTCAGATAGCCTTCGACAAAATCAGAGAGTACTTGGTAAAGCCTCCTGTATTGAAACCTCCGAGACCGGGCAAACCTTTGATATTGTATCTGGCTATAGAATTAGAAGCACTGGGGGCAATGATGGTACAGGCAGATGAGACAGGGGTGGAACATGCAGTCTATTATCTGAGTAAGAAGTTGCTTCCGTATGAGGCTCGTTATCAAGAGGTAGAGAAGATCTGTCTGGCAGTGGTATGGGCTTCCAGAAAATTACTGCATTATTTTCAGTCTTATAAGATCCAGGTTGTGGCAAAGGAGAATCCTCTAAAGTATCTGCATTCAGTACCGTCGCTAGTGGGGAAATTGGGTAGATGGTTAGTGTTGCTGACAGAGTTTGACATTGAGTATCTCACCTCCAAAGTGATCAAAGGGCGAGCAGTAGCAAAGTTTCTGGCATTGCAACCTGTTGAGGGGGATCAGTATAAGTTTGAGTTTCCAGATGAAGAGATCCAAGCAATAACAATTCAGAGGTGGAAGATGTACTTCGACAGAGCAGTGAATTATAAGGAAGCCGGAATTGGGATCGTGATAGTGACCCCCGGAGGAGAGACTTTGCCTCTGGCCAAGAGGCTGGCGTTCAGAGTGACTAACAATATGGCCGAGTATGAGGCATGCGCTTTTGGTTTGACGGCATTGATAGCCTTGAAGGCCGGGAGTGTGGAAGTCTATGGAGATTCTATGTTGGTAGTCCAGCAGATGCGGGGAGAATGGGAATTGAAAGAAGTGCGGTTGAAACCTTACCTTCTTCACCTCAGAGAGTTGGCACAGGTCATCCCAGATTGTAAGTTTCAGCACTTGCCAAGAGAAGAGAATCAGATGGCGGACGCACTGGCTACACTTGCAGCTACTTGGGAAAATCCAGAGAAGTTGGTGATGGGACCGTTGGTACTAACAACAGCAAGCAGACCTATTTATGAGACAGAAAGAGTTCTGGAAGTAGAAATCGACGATGGAAAGCCTTGGTATCATGACATTCAGCGATATTTGGAGCATGTGAACTCCTAGAAGGGGCAGGAAGAAAAGATAGAATAGCCATTCAGAAGTTAGCTTCCCAGTATGTGATTTTGAAAGGAGAACTGTACAAGAGGCAAGCAAACGGTATTCAGTTGAAGTGTTTGAGAAAAGAAGAAGCTCAGCATGTAATGGAAGAAGTACACGCCGGGGTATGTGATCCACACATGAACGGGTTGAATCTGTCCCGTAAGATAGTGAGACAAGGTTTTTACTGGTCAACGATGGAAACAGACTGCGCAAAGATGGTAAAGCACTTTCATGATTGTCAAGCACATGGTAATTTGAATCACTTGCCACACATAGAGCTGCACGGGTTGTCAGAGCCGTGGCCCTTCTCAGTATGGGGGATTGATATGATTGGAGAAATTCGACCGAATGCATCGAATGGGCATCGCTTCATAGTAGTGGCCGTAGATTACTTCTCAAAGTGGGTGGAAGCCGAGTCATTCCGTAATGTCACAGCAAAGCAGATGGCAAAGTTTGTAGCTCAGAACCTCATTTGTCGGTATGGTATGCCGCATCATGTAGTGACGGACAACAGAGTTCAGTTTCAAGGAGAGACAAAGGCAATGTTACAGAGATACGGGATAGGCCACCATAAGTCATCACCATACAGGCCGCAGGCAAATGGGGCAGTGGAGGCAGCCAACAAGACTATCAAGACGATTATAGCCAAGATGACAGAGAACTGCATAGATTGGGCTGAGAAACTACCCTATGCTTTGTGGGGGTACAGAACATCAGTAAGAACAACAACCGGAGCCACACCATATTCTTTGGTCTATGGAATAGAAGCAGTTCTGCCAGTGGAAGTTGAGATACAGTCTATGAGTTGACCTAAAACCCCTGCTAGCCCACACACACCTAGCCCACACAAACCAAACCCACCAACCAAAGCCCACACCCCAACCCCCCAAGGCCCACACGCCCATTTGCCTAATACACACCCAAATTAAATCAAATAAATATTAATTAGATGATGTAATTAAATAAAATAATAATTAAATTATTTACTAAACATAAAATAAACATATACCTAATTTAAACAAATCAAATATATTTTATTCCTAACTAAGAAAAATTATATACCAATTAAAAATTGACTTCCTAATCCAACAAATTAAATGCCTAAATAAAGATATCACCTCCCTAATTTGAATTAACCTTGTCCCCCCTCAATCTTTGATTTTCCTTAAGACCAAATCCTAAATTGAATGCTAGATCTCTTCCTTGTGAGACAAGGAGAAACCCTAATCCCCCTCTATATAAACAACTCATAACCAAAGCCATGCTCCCCCTTCACACAACCTAAGTCACACCCAAGCCCTAGAAACACACCAAGACTCACGGCCAAAGCAAGAAATCAAGACAGAAAATCTTCTCTCCATCTCATCCTCCTTAGCTGTGAACATCATCTCCCTTGCACCACTCCATAGCCGAATTTCTGTAGCCAATACAACCACCAATACAGCCCCTAACCACCACTAAAAACACCTCCGTAACCCCCCACACATCACCAAAACTAGCCCAAAACAGTAGCTACATCCACGCCCCTTAGCACCCAAAACAGCCCCCTGTACACACGTGTAGTGTACGTAAAACAGCAGCCCATGTACCGACTTTTAGCCCCTCAAACAGCCCCTAAAATACCCCAAACCAGTGAGTAAAAACTGCACAACCAACCCTTAAAAAATCATAAAAAATCTTCACATTAAGCCTCCAAAAAACGCAAAAATAGCCCCTTAAAACACAAAAACGTGACCTGAAATAGTGAGCAGAAAACGTATCCAAAACAGCAGCAAAACGAAGCCTAAACAGCGAGGAAAACAGTGGAACGATGAGTTGAAACGCTAAGCTAGTGAACCGGAAGAGTAAGGAGCTTTTACCCCTTCCGATCTCCGTGAAACGCAAGTCCGAAGACGACTTAAACGGTTAGAGACCTGAGGGTACTCTTCACACTTATTTTTTTGTTTTATTTTTTATTCTTTATTGAGTTTTATTCGCATGATTACTATTTAAATACATGTTGTGGCCCCTTGAGTAGATAAATATGCATGTACTATGGATTGATGCATGATTGTGGCCCTTGATTAAAATGAAAAATGTCTCGCCTCTCGTGGTATATAGGATGGAAACCCGGACGTAAATTTCATAGCCGATTCTGAATGGACGGTAGTATGATCTTCACTCTGGATACAACTCCATGTACCACTTGAGAAAACAATGCATATTTTATTTTATGTTGTTTTGATGTGTTTATCATTCGTTATTTAATTTCCGCACATTATTTGTTCGTATAATGATGTGATCGAGCGCATGGGCTTAGTAAGTGTGATGAAAGGTCCTCTAATTGAACGGATTAAAATCCTTTACCACGATGCTTCGCCGCGCCGGTCAATGTATATTCGATTGGATGTGAGATATGTTCAATCGGGTATACGAAATCCGATAATTTTACATTTATCTTTTTGCTTCATATACACGCAATGAGATAAGCGCATGGGCTTAGTAAGTGCGATGAAAGGTCCTCTAATTGAAGAGGTTAAAAATCCTTTACCACGATGCTTCACCGCGCCGGACAATGTGTATTCGATTGGATGTAAGACATGTTCAATCGGGTATACGAAATCTGATATCTTTGTATTTACTTTTGTTTAATATATATGCATTGAGATAAGCGCATGGGCTTAGTAAGTGCAATGAAAGATCCTCTAATTAAAGAGGTTAAAATCCTTTACCACGATGCTTCGCCGCGCCGGATATCTTTATATTCACTTTTGTTTCATATATATGCATTGTGTTGTGTGCGCATGGGCTTAGTAAGTGCAGAGAAAGGTCCTCTAATTGAAGGGGTTAAAATCCTTTACCACGATGTTTCGCCGTGCTTTGTTATTTACTTTTCGTTATGTGTTATTTATTTATCATTCGAACGTTATCGTTTCATTCATGCATTTTTTATTTGTTACACGTTATTATGCATGCATGCGCATGGGCTTAACTAGGGTGGATTAAAGGTCCTCTATTCGAGGGAAAATGCCTTAAGGCTACCTTACCATGATGTTTTGCCGCGCTGTTTATTACGTGATTTATCGCTGTTTTTCACAAAACACCATCTTGTTTATACATTTCATTTGTTGCACGTTATTATGTATGCATGCGCATGGGCTTAACTAGGGTGGGTTAAAGGTCCTCTATTCGAGGGAAAATGCCTCAGGGCTACCTTACCACGATGTTTTGCCGCGCTGTTTATTACGCGACTTATCGCTATTTTACAAAATATCATTTTATTCATGCATTTTGTTTCTGTTCATTATGCAATGCTTCGCTGTGCTTTCTTTTCCATATTATTCATTCATATGACATCTCATTGCATAATCTTGCATCACATATAACATGCTTAATTGAAAATTTGTAGTAGTTACATGAGTATTGGCACACATTGCATTTCTCTTCTTCTTGGTATTCCTTTCTTTCACTCATGTTAGCCATATTCTTTGGCATTACATCATGCCACGTTTATCTTTAATATATAGATGCATCTTTAATTGTTCCTCTTTCGCGTATTTGAATTTGCATCTTTTATCCTTCATGTCATGCGTTTGTTTTGACTCCATTTATTATGTGGTTATTTTGATCTTATTTCATATGCTTTTCTAATGCGCTTAAAATATGATATGTTCGCCGTTATTTTGATTTCCTTTATATTGCATGCCAATATTGCTATGGTTGTCTTACGTTTATGTTTGCATGAATATTGAATTCTTATGATGTAATATGTTTGCTATTGAAAAGACTTACCTTCTAAGCATACGAACTTAGTAATAGGATTTGATTTCATGAATATTTAGATGTAAACTTTATCTTTTGCGCATATGAACTTAGAATTATGGTGCACTCTTGGAAATAAGTGTTATTTAGGTTCGATTAAATTATTACATAAATCCTTTCATTACAAGTGACATGAGTAAGGGACCATTCCGAACCCAACGGTTTGAGGTCTTCCCTTGCGATGGGTGAGTGCGGCCTTAAATCTCATTTTCCCGGTTCACACCGGGTGGCGACTCCATCATTCTCCGGTTTAGTCCCCCGTGGCTACTCCGTACTCCCAACCGGGCCGCGAGCCTGGAACAGCATGCGTCGCCCAGGTTTTTCTGTGTCACCACACCCCCCCCCCCTAAATCACCAAAAACTGCACCCCTTTGGCCTCCCAAATCACCCCAAACAGTCCACAAAAAGACCAAAATAGTGACCTGAAATGTAGCAGCAAAACAGCAGTGAAACAGACTTAAAACAGCAGCCCAAGCATCAAAATAACGAGGAAAGACGTTGAGTAGACAAATCAAAAAAGCATCGGATCAATCACCATTCCAACGGACGTGTAACACCATTTCTTGGGACGACAAAAGAGGTTAGACCTGAGGGCACCTTTTTACTTATCTTCTTTCGTTTTATTTTATTTATTTTAAAATATTATTTCATTAAAGTCGTTTGAGGCATGATGTGATTATTGGATGAGCGGGATATGTGTTCCCTTTTGTGGTATATCGGATGGAAACCCGGACGTAAATTCTGTAGCCGATTCCGAATAGACGGTAGTATGGTCTGCACTCGGGATACAACGCCACGTACCACTTAAGATACACGTATCTCGTCTCATCCAAATTTGTATTTGAGCATGTCATAGTTCTAGGTCGTTTATTTATTATTTTAAGCATGATTTAATTTAGTTTGTTATTTATTTTTAAAGCATATTTATGTTATTCTTTACGCATGTTATTAGTTTACGTTATGTTTGAATAGTGATTTATATATGTTGATTCTATAGTTTAATATGCTCATTACGTGGAATTGTGTTTGCCATTTAAAGACTTACATTCAAGCATGCAAACTTAGAATAAGATTTATTTAGCGAATGAATGTTAGGTCTAAATACCATTGAGCATGATTATTGAGTAGATTCGATTAATTTATTGCACAAATTATATCATCATAAGTGACATCAGTAAGGGACCATTCCGAACCCAATGGTTTGAGGTCTTCCCTTGCGAGGGGTGAGTGCGGCCTTAAATCTTTGTCCCGGTTCACACCGGGTGGCGACTCCATTATTCTCCGATTTAGTCCCCCACGGGCAACTCCGTACTCCCACTAGGCCGCGAGCCTAGAACAGCATGCGTCGCCCAAGTTTTGTGTCCTACAACAACCTCCTATCGCACTTGCATAAGTATCATATACTTAAACATATGAGACCTATGCTGTTATGCCCTCACAACGCGCACAAGTGCAATACTAGTCTATTCCACATTATCGATGTCCAGTCTCGATAATACTACGACTAGGGATATTTAATGATTAAACCTTTATAGATTGATACTGTCTCATATCATCTCAATCCGGAACTAATCATATAGACTTTTACCATTTATATATATCAAAGTAAACGAATCATAAATCGGTAAAAGGTAATTTCATTACTACATAGTTAATTTTGTACAAAAACACAATGTCTTTTACAAACAGTGACGCTATGGGTCATAACTGTCCAACACGTGTTAGATAATCCGACAACCATATTTACTGCCAACATATCCAGAGATCTCTGGGTCGCTTCCCAAAAATTCACCAATGATATTTGACTCGAACAGAATTAATCGGGGATTAATTATGAGAGAGAAAATTAATCTGGGATTAATTACGGTAAGAATTTATCTTGGAATAAATTCGTCTAAAAGAGAGAACGCGATTAATTTGGAATTAATGGATTAAATAATATATTGGATATATGAATTGAAATCAGATTTCAATGCGGAATTAAAATTGGATTTTAATTCAGGCGAACTAATTAATTTGGAATTAATTCGGAAGCGACTTTCATAATAATTTTGTTGGGCATTATTATTTAATTAAATTAGATTTAATTACGTCGCGACGAAAAATTCATTTTATCAGATTAAATGAACCCGAGCCCAAAGTGTGTTGTGTAAGCCAACTTGAGTTTGGAATTAAAAATTGTGTGGGATCCACACCACATACATTAACTTGTCACTATTTGTGATGGAAGTGGTTGAGCTTATTAATTGGATTAATTACACAACATATCTACCAACTTAAGTCAACTTTGGAAGTGAACGATTCATTCTCTATTTCCTTCATGCTTGGCCGATTCTTCCTTACTCTTGGAGAGAAAATTTTATTTCAATTTCTTGGCAAAGCTAGCTCTTTGAGAGTCAATTGAAGGTGATAGGGAAATTCACCATTGAGTTTGGAATTCAATCTAAAGCTTAGAGCTTCCAACATCCAAAGAAAATTTTGAACTTCCCATCCGCTCAATGTAAGTTAATTCCGCAAACTTATTGTAGACAACAGAAATCGGCGACGCTGTTCTAGGCTCGCAGCCTAGTTGGGAGTATGGAATAGTCCGCGGAGGAACTAAACCGGAGATATAACATGGAGTCGCCACCCAGTGTGAACTGGGATAAGGATTTAAGGCCGCACTCACCCCTCGCAAGGGAAGACCTCAAACCGTTGGGTTCGGAATGGTCCCTTACTTATGCCACTTGTGATGATATAATTTGTGCAATAAATCAACCGAGTCAACTCAATAATCATGCTCAAGGGTATTTAGATCTAACATTCATTCGCTAAATAAATCTTATTCTAAGTTTGCATGCTTGAATGTAAGTCTTTAAACGGCAAACACAATTCTACACAACGAGCAAATTGAACCATCAAAACAAAATAACAAATAACTATTTAAACATAAACATAAATTAAATGAAATATCATGCGTAAAAAGAACATAATCATGCTTTGAAAATTAAATGGCAGACTATACTAAACCATGCTTTGAATAATAAATAAAACACACCTAAAAACTATCACATGCTCAAATACAAGTTTGGATGAGATGAAATATGTGCATCTTAAGTGGTACGTGGTGTTGTATCCCGAGTGTAAACCGCACTACCGTCCATTCGGAATCGGCTAGGGAATTTACGTCCGGGTTTCCATCCGATATACCACAAAATGGAACACAGATTCCGCTCATCCAATGTTCATATCATGCCTCAATAAATGACTCCCATGCGAAATAAAATATTAAAATAAATAAAGATAAATGAAAGATGATAATTAAAAAGGGTGCCCTCAGGTCTAACCTTTTACGTCACTTTTGAAAGCACGTTACACGGCCGTCAGAAGGGTGAATGCTCCGTAATTTTTCAAGTTGACTGGTTCGATGTTATTACTCATTGTTTTCTCTGTTTTTCATCAGTTCGCAGTTTCTGCAGTTTTGCTCACTATTTCTGGTCGTTATTTCGGCTATTTTCGGGCTGTTTATGGAGACAGTTTGGGGTTGTTTTCAGTCAGTGTTTTTAGGCGTGTAAGATAGCAGTTTCAAGGGCTGTTCGCGTGCAGTGCAGTGGGAGATTGTGTGGCTGTTTTTGGGTGTGTGATGCGGTGTGATGTGCGGCTATATGGAAGGGTGTTTGTGCGGCAATGGAGGGCCATACAGTGAAGGTGTGGACGTGATTTGAAGCAGTGGGGCTGTGCGTGCACAAAGAGTATGGCGTGGAGAGTTTGTTAAGGGTTTGTGCGTGTTCAATGGAGCTGGTTGTTTACTTGATGCGTGAAGGGATAGAGAGGGGTGAGGAGTGAGCGGCTTCTAGGGTTTTAGAGGTAAAGGAGAGTGTGGCATGATTAGGCAGTGGATGCGATTTGTAGCATGAAGGAGCAGATGAGGACATGTGGCTGTGAGTACAAGGGGCTGTGAAGTCAGTTTATGTGTGCATGGATGGCAGTAACATGCTTAGTTTAAGGGGCTGTTATGCATTTCTTGGCTGTGTGATTTTAGGAGGAGAGGGGGCGTGCATGTTTCTAGGTTTATACGTGAGTGGTGCATGGAGACGTGTCTTGGCCAAGAGTTGTGTGTCTGTTTGGTGAGGGAATTAAGGGTTTGATGGTTCACGTACATGGGGCTTGGCAGTGAGTGTTGGGCGTTGCAGTGGTGAGGGGTTATGGCGTGAGTGGCTGTTGATTTGTGAGGGGGTAATGAGCGTGAGTATGTGGCTGCTCCGTGGGGCTTATTTGGGGTGATGAATGGGGTGCTGTGAAGGGCTTATTTGGCGTGGTGAAGGGGGAGCTTCGTGTGGCTTATGGAGGGGTCGTCGATGCGAGAGGCGAGGTGAGGGGGGCCGTTGATGATTGTTGAAGGGTTCTGCATGAGAGAGGGGTTTTTAGGGTTATTGGGGAGATGAAGGAGTGTTAGGGTTTGTTCATTGCTTGGTCGGTGAAGGGAGGGTTCAGTTTTGGTGTGAAGGGAGAGTATTTGAGTGGAGAGGACGTGACCTGCATGTGTTTCGGCTATGAAGAGGAGAGAATCGAGGGACGAGATAGAGGGGAGGCTGGGGTTTATTTTGTGTTTTATGATGGAGGCTGCCGTGAGTTGAAGAGTGTTTTAGGGTTGGCTTCTTGTTGTTGTTGGTTCGGTATGAAGAGGGTTTATTTTGTTGTCTGCGTCAGTGAGTTTATCTCCCTACCGTTCACTTGTTTTATGATTTTTTTGTGTCGGTTTGGCTTATTTGTGTGTGTCTTTGTCGAGAAAGGGTGTATATGTGTTTGTGTGCTGCAGGGTTCGTTACTTTGCTCGGTGGAAGGCTGGATCTTGTTTGCTTTTGTTGTGTTTGCCGAGTCGGTTAGGCGGATGGGCACTTTCTTGTTTGTGGTTTGTGTGAAGATGAGTTTTTGTGAGATGAGAGAAGATGGAAGAGAGGCGAGAGAGAGATAGGAGAGAGGCTGGTTCGTGAGTTGGCTCAATGACAGTTTTAGGGTTTTTTTTTCGTTTGTTCTGGTTTGTGGCCGAGACTGAGAGTGAAAGAGGAGGAGCATCAGGGTTTAGTTTGCGTTGTTTATATAGTTACAAGTTACGGTTTGTGTATGGATTTTAAAAGGAAACAAATAAAATTATTAAGGGAGGGATTATATATTTTATGTGAGTGAATCATTTAATTTTATTTTAATTTGGAAGTGATTTATTTTGATTTTAATTTTAGTTTAATTAGCTTTAATTTAATTCATTTGTAATTTAGTTTAATTTAATTCATTTAGTTTTAATTTGTGAGTTTAATTGAATTGGATTTTAATTTCAATTTAATTGGTTTTAATTTATTTGTGAATTTAATTTAATTAGTTTTAATTTATTTTAGTTTAATTTGTGACATATATTTTAAATTTTTTAATTATTATTTGTGAGATGGGTTTTAAATGTTTTATTATTTAATGGGTTTGGTGTGTTTTAAAATAGAGGTCCAACAAGCGAACCCGAAGCGAAATAAGCGAGTTAAATCCAACCGAATGCTAATTTAGAATTTTACCCTTCCAACGTCCGTTTCCCGCGACTTTCATGACTAAATATGTAGTGCCTCCATACGAGACTCATCATCGGGCTAATATGCAAAAATGTAATGCTTACAGTCGCCCCCACTTTGATGGGACTTGTGCAGTGTGTGACAATGACAATCCTATCAAAGTACGTACAATGCATTTTCACTTACCTGGCTCGCCAGCTTTCACCTGGTTTGCCTACTGTGTTGAGTTGAGTTTGATCTGGTTGCGCCATTTTCGGCATGCTAAACCCCATTTTCGAGGCGTTGCTGAAGTGATGAATGTCCATTCTTGAACTGTGCTTCATTTTCGGAGTGCCATTTTCGGCAAGATGAGATAATGGTCCATTTCCGAACCGTGCTCCATTTCCGGAGTGCCATTTTCGGCAAGATGAGATAGTGGTCCATTTCCGAACCGTGCTCCATTTTCGGAGTGCCATTTTCGGCGAGCTGATGTGATTGTGGTCCATTTCCGCGCCATGACTATTATGAGAGTGGTCCATTTCTGAACCGTTGCTGATGAGAGATAGTCCATTTCCGAACCAATACTGATATGAGAGTGGTCCATTTCTGAACCGTTGCTGATGAGAGATAGTCCATTTCCGAACCATTACTGATATGAGAGTGGTCCATTTCCGAACCGTTGCTGATGAGAGATAGTCCATTTCCGAACCATTACTGATATGAGAGTGGTCTATTTCCGAACCGTTACTGATATGAGAGTGGTCCATTTCCGAACCGTTGCTGATGAGAGATAGTCTATTTCCGAACCATTACTGATATGAGAGTGGTCCATTTCCGAACCGTTACTGATATGAGAGTGGTCCATTTCGAACCGTTGCTGATGAGAGATAGTCCATTTCCGAACCGTCACCGTGATGTGGTCCATTCCCGAACCGATCTCCATTCTCGGAGTGTTACTGTGATGTGGTCCATTCCCGAACCGTGTTCCATTCTCGGAGTGTCATTCCCGACTTGTTCATTCCCGAACTGTGTTTCCATTCTTGGAGTGCCATTCCCGGCTTGTTCATTCCCGAACTATGTTTCCATTCTTGGATTGCCATTCCCAGCTTGTTCATTCTCGAACTCTGTTTCCATTCTTGGAGTGCCATTCCCGGTTTGTTCATTCTCGAACTCTGTTTCCGTTCTTGGAGTGCAATTCTCGGCTTGTTCATTCTCGAACTGTGTTTCCATTCTTGGATTGCCATTCCCGGCTTGTTCATTCCCGAACTGTGTTTCCATTTTTAGAGTGTCATTCCTGGCTTGTTCATTCCCGAACTGTTTTCCATTCTTGGAGTCTGCTCCATTCTCGAATTGTTCATTCTCGAACCTTGTTCCATTCTTGGATTGCCATTCTCGGCTTGTTCATTCGAAGTCTACACCATTCTCGGATTACCATTCTCGGCTCGTTCATTCTCGAACTGTACTTCCATTCTCGGAGTGCCATTCTCGGTTTGCTCATTCTCGAACCCTGTTCCATTCTCGGCAAAATTGATGCTGATGTGGGCCTCGACCTCCCCAAGACTCATCCCCAAAATTGAAACTGATATCTGATATGGGCCTCGCCCCCAGAGTGCCATACCGGTAAGACTGCTACTGATGCTAATGTGGGCTTCGCCCCCAGAGTACCATACCTAGCAAGACTGATTCTGATAAAGGTGTGGGCTTTGCCCCCAAAGTGCCATACCCGGCAAGACTGATTCTGATAAAGATGTGGGCCTCGCCCCCAGAGTGCCATACCCGGCAACACTGATACTGATAATGATGTGGGCCTCGCCCCCAGAGTGCCATACCCGGAAAAACTAATGCTGATGATAACGTGGGCCTCACCCCAGAGTGCCATACCCGGCAAGACTAATACTGATGATAATGTGGGCCTCGCCCCCTGATTACCATACCCTGTAAAACTGAAACTGATATCTGATGTTGGCCTCACCCCCAAACTTATACTGACGTGGGCCTCGCCCCCAAATTGATATGACATGGGCCTCGACCCTAGGATTCATTCCAAATTCTGATGATGTGGGCCTCGACCCTGGGATTCTTTCCCAATGCCGCTGATAATATGGGCCTCGTCCCAAGTCAATACTGATGTGGGCCTCGCCCCAACTGACACTGATGTGGACCTCGTCCCCAGACTGATACTAATGTGGGTCTCACCCCAAACTGAGACTGATGTGGGCCTCACCCCCAAACTGATACTGATGTGGGCCTCGCCCTCAGACTGAAACTGATTCATTTCTGAAACTGATGACATTATACTATTGCTGTTTCTGATTGGCTGGCCTTTTGCCGCTTTCTCTTTTTCCTTTTTGAAACCTGTGAATACAAAACAAAACAAACACAAAAAAGAATGCAAAATATTTTACGTGTATGCATGCATGCATGAATGAATTTCCTATTCCGCTGGGTTAGGTCTTCCTCCAGTTCCCCAAGTGATTGCTCAGTCTTCTCTCTAGTCTCATGGCTCAATTTCTTGTTATTCTTCTTATTCACAGGGTGGTAGACTGGTCGCTCCTAGTCTTAATATAGCTTTCTACTCCCTACTGTTTGCACTTGGTCAAGATGAACCACATGGTGGGGCCTTCCATATCATCATACTATATCACATGCTATGAAATAGTCCCAATAGTTATACATATTATCGTCCTCAAGGAATACCCAGTAATGAAACCAGAGAACATTCAAAACACTCAATGCAACTCAAATCTGAGTTTTTGAATAAATGATCTAAGCCAGACTCAAAGTGTGTGTGTGCAAAGGTTCTTTCACAGCTTGATCCTTAAGTAAGCCAACTCAATGATTTTATTTCAAAAATCGGGATCGGTGGGTCAAACCAACCTAGATGTCTTAGGTATGCTCTGCAATTGCTTTTCTGTGCTCAATGTGGTATGGTTTTATTTTTCTTTTTTTTTTGTCTCTCTTTTTTTTTCTTTTTCTTTTTCTTTTTCTTTCCTTTTTTCTTTTTTCTTTTTTCAACACACCTACCATTTAAGGTAGCATTTCTCCTCATGGTGGTCCTAATACTCGCCCATGGGTAGCTTCACATTTATCGGTTATAGGTGGTTCAATTTTTTTCTTTAGAGACTTTCTTTTATTTCCAACCATACCACACATCATAACACAAGCAAGTCAGGATAGACATCTAAGCAAACGGTCATTCATCGATCCGTAATTTCTTCGACTAGTCACTTTGCTAGCTACTCAAGTTTTCACCGCTAAGAACCTATAGTGAAGTGCTTACGAGTCTAACATAGATCAATCACTCAAAGTATCAGATAAAAGCATATCGAGAGTTTATCGTTTCTAAGATTTCACCCTAAAGCAATCAATTTCATCATCGGACTTATGTCTAACTATCAAGTACTAAAACAAACAACTCTTTTTTTCTCTCCATTTTTTTTTCTTTTTTTTTTCTTTTTTTTTTCTCTCTATCTTTTTTTCTTTTGAAGGCCCCCCATGGTCTTTCTATTATTGCGGCACAGTTTTCTATTCCTCGGTTTCCTTTTTCCCCGCTATCCATGTTTGCTAAATTGTTTTTGACAAATCTTTTTCTTTTTTCTTCTCTAACCCAACAGATATCTATGATGGCTTTTAAGACACAGAGGGTTAACATGATGTATGTATGCATGAGATGCATGCGACATATGAGATATAATATGCATGTGGTTATCAAAAGCATAAAGGGGCAACTTCTATAGGATATACAACTATCGTTCTCATGTGGGTTTATGACAATGCCTTTGATTGAACTCCCTCAACCCACTATAGAAACGGTCAACTAATGCACAAATTATACACATCACAAGACATGATTTCGGGGCCAATTCTCTTATCCGTAGTGGAGTCGCCAGACTGTAGACAACAGAAATCGGCGACGCTGTTCTAGGCTCGCGGCCTAGTTGGGAGTATGGAATAGTCCACGGAGGAACTAAACCGGAGATATAACATGGAGTCGCCACCCAGTGTGAACTGGGATAAGGATTTAAGGACGCACTCACCCCTCGCAAGGGAAGACCTCAAACCGTTGGGTTCGGAATGGTCTCTTACTTATGCCACTTGTGATGATATAATTTGTGCAATAAATCAACCGAGTCAACTCAATAATCATGCTCAAGGGTATTTAGATCTAACATTCATTCGCTAAATAAATCTTATTCTAAGTTTGCATGCTTGAATGTAAGTCTTTAAACGGCAAACACAATTCTACACAACGAGCATATTGAACCATCAAAACAAAATAACAAATAACTATTTAAACATAAACATAAATTAAATGAAATATCATGCGTAAAAAGAACATAATCATGCTTTGAAAATTAAATGGCAGACTATACTAAACCATGCTTTGAATAATAAATAAAACAACCTAAAAACTATCACATGCTCAAATACAAGTTTGGATGAGACGAAATATGTGCATCTTAAGTGGTACGTGGCGTTGTATCCCGAGTGCAAACCGCACTACCGTCCATTCGGAATCGGCTACGGAATTTACGTCCGGGTTTCCATCCGATATACCACAAAATGGAACACAGATTCCGCTCATCCAATATTCATATCATGCCTCAATAAATGACCCCCATGCGAAATAAAATATTAAAATAAATAAAGATAAACGAAAGATGATAATTAAAAAGGGTGCCCTCAGGTCTAACCTTTTACGTCGCTTTTGAAAGCACGTTACACGGCCATCGGAAGGGTGAATGCTCCGTAATTTTTCAAGTTCACTGGTTCGATGTTATTACTCGCTGTTTTCTCCGTTTTCATCAATTCGCAGTTTCCGCATTTTGCTCACTATTTCTGGTCGTTATTTGGGCTATTTTCGGGCTGTTTATGGAGACAGTTTGGGGTTGTTTTCAGTCAGTGTTTTTAGGCGTGTAAGAGAGCAGTTTCAAGGGCTGTTCGCGTGCAGTGCAGTGGGAGATTGTGCGGCTGTTTTTGGGTGTGTGATGCGGTGTGATGTGCGGCTATATGGAAGGGTTTTTGTGCGGCAATGGAGGTCCATGCAGTGAAGGTGTGGACGTGATTTGAAGCAGTGGGGCTGTGCGTGCACAAAGATAAGGGCGTGGAGAGTTTGTTAAGGGTTTGTGCGTGTTCAATGGAGCTGGTTGTTTACTTGATGCGTGAAGGGATAGAGAGGGGTGAGGAGTGAGCGGCGTCTAGGGTTTTAGAGGTAAAGGAGAGTGTGGCATGAGTGGGCAGTGGATGCGGTTTGTAGCATGAAGGAGCAGATGAGGACGTGTGGCTGTGAGTACAAGGGGCTGTGAAGTCAGTTTATGTGTGCATGGATGGGCAGTAACGTGCTGAGTTTAAGGGGCTGTTTTGCATTTCTTGGCTGTGTGATTTTAGGAGGAGAGGGGGCGTGCATGTTTCTAGGTTTATACGTGAGTGGTGCATGGAGACGTGTCTTGGCCAAGAGTTGTGTGTCTGTTTGGTGAGGGAATTAAGGGTTTGATGGTTCACGTACATGGGGCTTGGCAGTGAGTGTTGGGCGTTGCAGTGGCGAGGGGTTATGGCGTGAGTGGCTGTTGATTTGTGAGGGGGTAATGAGCGTGAGTATGTGGCTGCTCCGTGGGGCTTATTTAGCGTGATGAAGGGGGTGCTGTGAAGGGCTTATTTGGCGTGGTGAAGGGGGAGCTTCGTGTGGCTTATGGAGGGGTCGTCGATGCGAGAGGCGAGGTGAGGGGGGCCGTTGATGATTGTTGAAGGGCTCTGCATGAGAGAGGGGTTTTTAGGGTTATTGGGGAGATGAAGGAGTATTAGGGTTTGTTCATTGCTTGGTCGGTGAAGGGAGGTTCAGTTTTGGTGTGAAGGGAGAGTATTTGAGTGGAGAGGACGTGACCTGCATGTGTTTCGGCTATGAAGAGGAGAGAATCGAGGGACGAGAGAGAGGGGAGGCTAGGGTTTATTTTGTGTTTTGTGATGGAGGGCTGCCGTGAGTTGAAGAGTGTTTTAGGGTTGGCTTCTTGTTGTTGTTGGTTCGGTACGAAGGGGGCTTATTTTGTTGTCTACGTCGGTGAGTTTGTCTCCCTGCCGTTCACTTGTTTTATGATTTTTTTGTGTCGGTTTGGCTTATTTGTGTGTGTCTTTGCCGAGAAAGGGTGTATATGTGTTTGTGGGCTGCAGGGTTCGTTACTTTGCTCGGTGGAAGGCTGGATCTTGTTTGCTTTTGTTGTGTTTGCCGAGTCGGTTAGGCGGATGGGCAGTTTCTTGTTTGTGGTGTTGGGATTTGTATGCCCGACAAGCAAATATGTTCGAAATATGATTGATTAAAAAATTTGTGATTCTATTTTATTCCATGTATGCATTTTGATTTGCTTTATATTATTCATGAAAATTCCGTGATTATTTATGTAGCTTTAAATTAAACATATATGTGTATGTAAAATGTTACATGCATATATGCATGGATAAAATTTAAAGAGTAATAACCAAAATTTGTCCATGACTATGATTTGAAGTTGGGAATCTTCAAATCCAAAGTCATAAATACAGTTCATTCCATTATGAATGGTATATTTCTATCCAGACTATATTATGTAGAGACATAAAAATGAATGTATTTTATATAATAAGATTATATTGGACAGGACCCGATAAAATTGTAAAGTTCTAATAATTCCGTTAAATATGGAACGTCAATTTTATCATAATGATGGTCATATATGTGATGATCTTAAATCATTATATTTAGCAGACTCCTATATCATATTAATCCATTCTTTAATTTACTCAGTATGGTTTTGTATTTATTACATTTCGTAAACCTTGTATTTTGGGAATGAGTTGAATGAATAGCTGGGAATGCTAACCTGATATAATGAAATCCGTTTCATAAGATTCTCTTGTTTGTTAGTTCAGGACCTGAACGATTAGCACGCAAATTCATAAAAGTTATGAATTAATTGTTCACTTGAGAACTAATGGAAGTCAAGGATAAAGATGTAATTGGAGAGGTTTAACGGATATTTTATACCTAGCTCCTTTACGAATCTATTATGGATGATCATTGCATAGGTAATGACTATATCAATGGACGAATACTTTGAGTAATTAATTCTATAATTCTGAGAGTGCAATTCTGGGTATTTAGTGGAGTTACTCCAGAATTAATAATTTCGTTTGATTAATAAAAGAGTTTATAATTAATCGACGGAATTATTGGAGCTTAGAATTATAGGTCCATCGGTCCCCTCGTCGTCTTCTATCACTGTTCGAACGATTAGAAAATCAGAAGAAAAATAGTTGAGAATTATTTAAAATAATTATGAATTATTTTACACTCTAATTATTCCATGCAGCAGTGAGGCTGCTGCTAGGCAGCAGCGTGGGCTGCTGCTAGGCAGCAGCCTCATTGCTGCACATGCAGCAAGGGGCTGCTTCCGGGAGAAAATAAAAATATATATATATATATATTTGGTGAAAGTCACCTGGAAATATAATTATATTTTTTTCCAGATTTGAGATTAATGTAATTTTATTTTTTGGTTATTTGTAATTTTAGAAATACCCAAATTGTCAACCCGGTTAATATCCAATTTATTTATTTTGTGTGAATTATAAAATGTTTATTCTCATGCATATTTTAAATGACATATAGAATTAGCACAATGCCTACTCTTGCATTATAACATGTCATACATACATGTGCATTTTCATAAATTTATTTATGATAATAAATAGTTTATAATTTGATTAAAAACTATTTTAGGATTTTTATCGATTAGTCGATTAAATAATATTTGTGAATTAATTTTAAATCGTTAAAATTTGTAAAGTCACAAAATTCAGTTCTAAGTATTTATAATAAATTGTTTATCATGAATAACTTAGATGTTTCATAATGAATTTAAGTTTTATTAGTAAAGCGGGTAATTTTATTATGAAACAATTAATTTGGTAATTAAAGACCTTTAATATTGATTTCTTGGTCTTTTTCCGCTAAGTTTTCAAAACATTAGATGTTTTACATATAAAATCACTAAACTTAAAATAATGAGTAGGAGCGGGTAGTTTGTCAAAACGTCATTTGGTCTCCACCGTTAGTGCAACATCGTGAAATCTAAGTGGGGCTTCGTGATGAACTTAGTTTCATCCTCCCTAAGGAGAGTGTTTGCTTAGGTTAATATCAAGGTTGTACTTCTTACGATGGGATTTATAAAATGTATTTCATAATTAACTTACCCTAAGGTGGTTGTTATGAGTTAAATTTTAAGGATCCAAAACGGTGGATTACACTCATATAAATATAGTTAAAAGTGTTAATTATATTTAGACCAAAAATCGGTTATGAATAAATTTTGAAAATATGAGATATTTTGGAAAAATTTATTAATTGAGATTGTCTCCATTTTAATAAGGTATTGTGATCGACCCTAAGGCAACATAATATGCTTATTAAATTTTCTGAGGCTATAGTAGTGCATATATATTTTAGTGTTTAGCATATGCATCATGCATCATGATTACTATGCCGAATTTATTTTGAATTTTATGCATGGAATAATTTAGAATATTTTTTTTTAATGATTTCAGAAATATGTCAAATCCAATCCTATCACTGCTTGCTACTGAAAAATTAACTGGTGATAACTTTGCTAAGTGGAAGTATGACATGAATATAATACTTGTGCTGGATAACCTGAAGTTTATCATGATAGAGGAATGTCCTCCCAAACCTGCTGTGAATGCAAACAAAAACATTATAGATGCTTATGAGAATTGGGTTCGGGGAAATGACAAGGCTCGTTGTTATTTATTTGCCACTATGTCCGACGTGCTTAAAACAAAGTTCGAAAAGATAGAGACTGCTTATGAGATAATGGAGTCTCTACAGGGCATGTTTGGCGAACCCTCTGATCAAGCCAAACATGAAGCATTTAGGAAAGTCTTGAACTGCAAAATGGAAGCTGGAACCCGTGTTCGTGAACATGTGCTAATGATGATTAGTATGATTCATGAAGCTGAAATCAACGGTGCAACTATAGATGAAGGCATAAAAGTGGACTTAATTTTGGAAAGTCTTAGCTCACAATTTCTTCAGTTCAAAAGATATTACTTTATGAGTAACTTGAGTTATACTTTGACTTAATTACTTATCGAACTCACAACTTTTGAGTCTTTTTATGAGGAAAGCAAGGTAAAAGCAAATGTTGCTGAACCTTCTACCTCTAACTCTTCTTTAAAGAAGAGAAAGAGAAATAAGAATAAAGGTAAGAGTTCAGGAACTGAGAAAACAGCAGGAAACAGCAGCAAAAGAACCAAGCCAAACAATAATCAAGGTAAATCAGATTTACTTGTTACTGAATCTTGTTTAGTTGAAAATGATTTATCACCCTGGATAATTGATTCAGGAGCGACTAATCATATTTGTTGTTTCTTACAGAAGCTTGATTCTTACACAAGACTTGCTGACGGGGACTTTACTTTGATAGTTGGGAATGGCGCTTTAGTTTCAGCATCAGCAGTTGGACAAATAAAACTTCATGTTGAGAACAATAAATTTTTATTTTTGAATAATGTTTATTTCGTACCGGGGTTTACTAGAAACCTCATTTCAGTTTCTCGACTTTATGAACAATGTTATTCAGTTTCTTTTGATAATAAATCAGTTGTTATTTCAAGAAATGGTTTGAATATTTATTCTGGTTTTATTGAAAATGGGTTCTATGTAATAAGGCCCAATTTTAATTCATTATTGAATGCTGAAATGTTCAAAGTTGCATTGCCAAAAACAAAGAAACAAAAGATTTCTCACACTGATAACACATATCTATGGCACCTAAGACTTGGTCATATAAATCTTGACAGGATAAATAGGCTTGTAAAGGATGGTCCTTTAAGAGAACAAAATGTTGGTACTCTACCAGTCTGTGAATCATGTCTTGAAGGTAAGATGACAAAGAGATCTTTCTCTGCAAAAGGCAATAGGGCCCAAGAACCACTTAAGCTTATACATTCAGATGTTTGTTGACCAATGTCTACACAAGCAAGAGGTGGCTATGAGCACTTCGTTACTTTTGTTGATGATTACTCTAGATATGGTTATATTTACCTAATGAGACATAAGTCTGAAACTTTTGGAAAGTTTAAAGAATTCCAAATCGAAACGGAAAAACGATTAGGTAAATCAATCAAGTGTCTTCGATCAGATCGAGGAGGTGAATACCTTGATAATGAATTCAAAGATCACCTATTAGAGTATGGGATTTTATCCCAACTAACTGCACCTGGTACACCTCAGCAAAATGGTGTAGTTGAGAGGAGGAATCGAACTTTACTCGACATGATTCGTTCCATGTTGAGTTATTCTTCACTTCCAAAATCGTTTTGGGGGTATGCTATACAAACAGCAACCTACAAATCGAACTTTACTCGACATGATTCGTTCCATGTTGAGTTATTCTTTACTTCCAAAATCGTTTTGGGGGTATGCTATACAAACAGCAACCTACATTTTGAATGTGGTTCCATCGAAGTCAGTACTAGAACACCTTTAGAGTTATGGAGTGGCAACAAACCCAGTTTGAGTCACTTTCGTATATGGGGGTGCCCAGCATACGTGCTAATGGAAAGACACACAAAGTTGGAAATGCGTTCTGAAGTTTGTTTCTTTGTAGGATATGCAAAAGGCACAAGGGAAGGTGTGTTTTATAATCCTCGAGATAATAAGGTGTTTGTGTCGACAAATGCCACGTTTCTTGAGAGTAATTATATGGCAGACTTCAAACCTCAAAGCAAGATAGTCCTTGGAGGAAAAAAATCTGATGAGATCAGTCAACAACCTACTAGGATTGTTGTTCCACAAAGCGAGGAGACCACATCTTCGAGTCAGAACATCTTACCACCTCGTCGTAGTGGGAGGATAGTACGACTACCTTCTCGATATAGACAAGATGGTGAAGCACAAGTTGCTATCACTGATGATGGAATAGATGACCCATTAACATATAGATGTGCAATGGAAGATCATGACAAAGAGAAATGGCTTGAGGCTATGAAACTTGAGATGGAATCCATGTATTCCAACTCAGTCTGGGAACTTGTAGATCTACCTGAAGGAGTAAATCCTATATGGTGCAAATGGATCTATAAAAGAAAGAGGGGAGTGGACGGTAATGTAGAGACATTTAAAGCAAGGCTATGGCAAAGGGTTATACCCAAAAAGAATGAGTTGACTATGAGGAAACTTTTTGCCAGTAGCCATGCTGAAGTCCATTCGAATCTTGCTTTCCATTGCTGCTCATTATGATTATGAAATTTGGCAGATGGATGTCAAGACAGCCTTTTTGAATGGCTATCTTGAAGAGACCATCTATATGGAGCAACCAGAAGGTTTTATTAGCAAGGACGAAAAACAAAAGGTTTGCAAGTTGCAAAGGTCTATCTATGGACTTAAGCAAGCGTCCAGATCTTGGAACATGAGGTTTGATGAGGCGATCAAAACTTATGGCTTTATCCAAAATCCTGATGAATCTTGTGTTTATAATTCATCAAGGACAAGCGAGTGGTCTTCTAATACTTTATGTTGATGATATTCTACTTATTGGGAATAATGTAGAACTATTATCAGACGTAAAAGCTTGGCTGGCTGAACAATTCCAAATGAAAGATTTGGGAGAAGCTAGTTACATTCTTGGGATCCGTCTTATTAGAGATCGCAAGAAAAAGCTGCTAGCTCTGTCTCAGGCATTGTATATTGACAAGATGCTTGTTAGATATTCAATGCAAAACTCCAAGAAAGGTAACTTACCTTCTCGTTATGGAGTTGTTCTTTCTAAAAGGCAGTGTCCTTCGACACCCAAGAGGAAGAAGATATGAGACGGATTCCATATGCGTCGGCAGTATGGAGCTTGATGTATGTTATGCTATGCACAAGACCTGATATATGCTATGCAGTGGGAATAGTTAGTCGTTTTCAGTCAAATCCAGGATTAGATCATTGGGTAGTAGTTGAAGCATATTCTCAAGTATCTACGGAGAACGAGGAACTATATGCTTGTTTATTCTGGTAGGGATTTGATTCCGATTGGATATACTGATTCTGATTTTCAATCAGATACAGATGATCGAAAGTCGATATCTGGATCAGTGTTTACTCTTGGTGGGGGAGCTATAGTTTGGAAGCATCAAACAATCTTGTGTTGCTGATTCAACTATGGAAGCCGAATATGTGGCTGCTTGTGAAGCTGCCAAAGAAGCGGTTTGGCTCCAAAAATTCTTTACTGATCTGGAAGTGGTTCCAGATATGGACAGGCCATTGTCACTTTATTGTGATAATAGTGGTGCAGTGGCTAATTCCAAAGAACCAAGAAGCCACAAGAGATCAAAACATATTGAGCGGAAATATCATGTGATTAGGGACATTGTGCAACGCGGAGACGTGGCTGTTCTGAAGATTCCATCTGCAGAGAATCCAGCCGATCCTTTTACCAAGACGCTTCCTGCAAAGAGTTTTGAGGGGCATCTAGAAGGATTGGGGATTAGAGACATGTCTCATTTGCTTTAGGGCAAGTGGGAGTTTGTTGGGATTTGTATGCCCGACAAGCAAATATGTTCGAAACATGATTGATTAATAAATTTGTGATTCTATTTTATTCCATGTATGCATTTTGATTTGCTTTATATTATTCATGAAAATTCCGTGATTATTTATGTAGCTTTAAATTAAACATATATGTGTATGTAAAATGTTACATGTATATATGCATGGATAAAATTTAAAGAGTAATAATCAAAATTTGTCCATGACTATGATTTGAAGTTGGGAATCTTCAAATCCAAAGTCATAAATACAGTTCATTCCATTATGAATGGTATAGTTCTATCCAGACTATATTATGTAGAGACATAAAAATGAATGTATTTTATATAATAAGATTATATTGGACAGGACCCGATAAAATTGTAAAGTTCTAATAATTCCGTTAAAAATGGAACGTCAATTTTATCATAATGATGGTCATATATGTGATGATCTTAAATCATTATATTTAGCAGACTCCTATATCATATTAATCCATTCTTTAATTTACTCGGTATGGTTTGTATTTATTACATTTCGTAAACCTTGTATTTTGGGAATGAGTTGAATGAATAGCTGGGAATGCTAACCTGATATAATGAAATCCGTTTCATAAGATTCTCTTGTTTGTTAGTTCAGGACCTGAACGATTAGCGCGCAAATTCATAAAAGTTATGAATTAATTGTTCACTTGAGAACTAAGGGAAGTCAAGGATAAAGATGTAATTGGAGAGGTTTAACGGATATTTTATACCTAGCTCCTTTACGAATCTATTATGGAGGATCATTGCATAGGTAATGACTATATCAATGGACGAATACTTTGAGTAATTAATTCTATAATTCTGAGAGTGCAATTCTGGGTATTTAGTGGAGTTACTTCAGAATTAATAATTTCGTTTGATTAATAAAAGAGTTTATAATTAATCGACGGAATTATTGGAGCTTAGAATTATAGGTCTATCGGTCCCCTCGTCGTCTTCTATCACTGTTCGAACGATTAGAAAATCAGAAGAAAAATAGTTGAGAATTATTTAAAATAATTATGAATTATTTTACACTCTAATTATTCCATAAAGCTCTTGTTTGGAAATTATGACAAATGTTGTCCTAATATATTTATTAATAGATAATGTATCTATTTTTTAAATTATGAAAATTAATATTAATTTAATTTGATTAATTAAATTTTAATTTAATGAGATAATATTTCAAAAGTTGAAATTTTGAAAATTGTTTTTAATGAATTATCTTTGATAATTTATAGGATAAATATCAAAGGATTTTATTTTTTTGATTTTTTGAAAATTAAAATTAATAAAATCCTTAATGGATTTACTTGAGATTTTTTAATAAATCAAAAGAAATCCTAAAACAAAAAGGTTGTTCTATGAGATAAGAATTCTATTTTAATAAAAAGTAGATCAAAAAAGAAATCAAAATAGAATAACACAAAACAAAACGTGAGCTGTTGATAAAGATTATGATTTTTTGGGTTTTCAATTTGGTCAATATAAAACAACAACAACAAAAAACGTGGAGGCTGGAAAAAGAAAACAATAGAAAAAAAGTTTTTTTTTGTTTTTGTTTTTTCTTGTTTTGGTTTTAAGAAAATCAAAAGGAAAATAGCATCCAGGATTCGTCTCATGTGCTGAGTACACGAATCCTTCACAAATTAGAGTGTTCTTCGCATTTTTTTCACGCCCACACGTGCCGTTGAGGTGAGGAGATAAGACGAGGAAGATCGTGGTTCAAAGAATCATTTTACAAAGAGATCCAGATCTACAGGTATATTACTAACCTGAGTTCTAATATTATTTTTATTATTAATATACTAGAGAATACGGATCCGGATCCGGATTTTATTGTTCATGTGAAAATAATTTTTTTGTCACCTCAACACGATTTCCGCTGCGCATGAACTCTGAATTCCAACATGTGGTTTGTGTGAAGATGAGTTTTTGTAGATGAAGAAATTGAAGAGAGGCAGAGAGAGATAGGAGAGAGGCTGGTTCGTGAGTTTGCTCATGACAGTTTTAGGGTTTTTTTTTCGTTTGTTCTGGTTTGTGGCCGAGACTGAGAGTGAAAGAGGAGGAGCGTCAGGGTTTAGTTTGCGTTGTTTATATAGTTACAAGTTAGGATTTGTGTATGGATTTTAAAAGGAAACAAATAAAATTATTAAGGGAGGGATTGTATATTTTAGGTGAGTGAATCATTTAATTTTATTTTAATTTGGAAGTGATTTATTTTGATTTTAATTTTAGTTTAATTAGCTTTAATTTAATTCAATTGTAATTTAGTTTAATTTAATTCAATTTAGTTTTAATTTGTGAGTTTAATTGAATTGGATTTTAATTTCAATTTAATTGGTTTTAATTTAATTTGTGAATTTAATTTAATTAGTTTTAATTTATTTTAGTTTAATTTGTGACATATATTTTAAATTTTTTAATTATTATTTGTGAGATGGGTTTTAAATGTTTTAATTATTTAATGGGTTTGGTGTGTTTTAAAATAGAGGTCCAACAAGCGAACCCGAAGCGAAACAAGCGAGTTAAATCCGACCGAATGCTAATTTCCAATTTTACCCTTCCAACGTCCGTTTCCCGCGACTTTCATGACTAAATAGGTAGTGCCTCCATACGAGACTCATCATCGGGCTAATATGCAAAATGTAATGCCTACACTTATCTTGATTATTCACACTTGAATCAATGTTTAGGGACCTTAGGCATGTGTAGGACATTAACAATCTGGCTCATGAAGCCACATAGCTTGGAAACGAGAAAGGCTTGAGACGGAGCTGGGCATGTGGTTGCTAAGAAAGGAAAGCAGCAAATGATAATGATTGGACTAAAATCTTGGCAGATGCTTAACAAATATCTCAATAAATCTAGTCCTCCGATTGAAATTGGCAATACCTCTGTCTAATCTCACCTAAACTGCATTACCATTTCTGGAACTTTTCCAAGTAAATTTTTAGCCTACGAAGCCAAGATCTACAGTGCCATTAATATCAATCCATCTCATTCTTGAAATGGATTAAAAATAATGTGTTCATCTAATAAACAATCTGACCTCGCAGACTCACCCATTGCTCAGTCTAATAAACTCATGTAAGGATTTTATTGCTAGAAATTGGGAGTGCTTGGTTACACACACCTATAGAGAAGCCAATGTCATTGCGGATCACCTTATCTATATCAATTATCTTGGTAGATGAGGGATGACATGGTTAAATCACCACCAAAGTAATTTATGACGACTTACGTCATGATTTTTTTTTTTTAATTTTTGTTATTATCATGGCTGTTTTAATGGCCTCCTCCGTACAAAAAATACTATTAAATTATAAAATTAAAATTAATAAATCTATTAAATAAGGACTCTATTATAACAATAAAATAAACTATATTATCCGATTATTTTTAAACAATATCACAGAATCCAACAAAGAATATATAACCACATATATATCTTATAATAAAGGAGAATGGTGTTGGAGGAAAGGGAGTGTATCCAACGGCTCTCTTTATGTGGCTTAATTGACGGCCCAGATCATTTTATTGGTAATTGGAGGAAATAGAGTGAATTGATTGATGGAAAGGGTCAAAATTTTTCAAATTTTAAAATTGAAAGTGAAAATAAAATCTTTTAATTAAAAAATAAAATCATTTAATTCTGTAACACCGTGTCGTAGGCACGAGAAAGTGAAAATAAAATCTTTTAATTAAAAAATAAAATCATTTAATTCTATAACACCGTGTCGTAGGCACGAGCAAATACTGTAACACCGTGCCGTAGGCACAGGCCAAATATTGTAACACTGTGCCGTAGGCACGAGCAAAAACTAGTATATATATAAAAGTTAAATATTTGTAAGCTTTCTCATCACGTCACATGACACTTAATCTCTACAATTAGTTTTTTTATTTCCTATTATAATAAGAAGATATATTATAATTTTCTATTAAAATAAAAAAATATATGTGACACCTAATCTATGCAATTAATATTTTTATTATTAAATTATAAAATTAAAAATAAAATAAAAAAACATATTTCAATATAAAAATATAATCTCTTATATAAATAAGAAGCCTAAATAGTAGCCGCCCACAAAGCTTAGACAATTTTTTGGATTTCGAGTTTATTGTTATTTGTTAATTTATTTTGAATTATTTCTATTGATTTTTTTATTTATTTCATGAATTTTTTATTTATTTATTGTGTTTCATGATACATACTCAATTCTATCATTTAAATTATAAAACTAATAAGATCTGAAACATTTATAAAATGAATACCTAAAATATATGCTAGAACCTGTAAAAATTGCGGGTGCTGTGCTAGTTATAAGAAAAGAAAAATATATGATTAATTTTATATTTACTTACATTTTTAATGTAAATTTGTACAGTGAAAGCCTATAAATACATAAATTTTACGAGGATATGGGTAGGGGTGCCAATAATGTTTTCAAAAAAATCGTACATTGGGCTTCATAGGCACCGACATTAAAGCCCAGAGCGAACAACAAGCCTGAAGGCAAAGGGCTATTTTGGTAATTTAATTACCACGTAACTCAAAACCCTAATTTTTCAATTCCGATTTTTATATATGCACGTCATTCTTCTTAGCGACTCTGCTAATTCATCCAGTTTCTTATCGCTCTCGATTTATTTATTTATTATTCATTTGGATAAACAATAGATAAGCGATGCCTCAAAAGTAAAAGGATCTTTGTTTTTCTTATTATTATCACTATAGATTGGCAAAATGGGTTCTTTTTAATTTTTGCAATAAAGAGGCGGAGATTGAGTGCAGGAATGTTGAGTCGCTTCGCCTTTGCAATTTTTCTACGGGCGCAGTGAATAAAGTACTGCTATATATTTTTTCAATGAGAGTAGATGATGAATATGCACTGGGCTCTGAGCTGTTAAATAAAACTGCTTAATTTGATGCACATTGCGGCCTACAAAGCTTTGTCTGATACTTTCACACCATTCAATTCTATATTTGTAATTGTATGTGATTCGTATATTGAGTTACAAAATTATGATTTTTAACAAAAATTATTAATCATCTCAAGTCAAGTTGTTATTTAAAATTTATGAAAATGCTATAATGCCCGACTATAAGCCTCCTGTATAGGCAAAAGCTTCCCTACCTAAAGTTTTTGTCTATTCAAAAGTGAAATTCGGTTTGTGCATCGAATAAAGTAGTTTTTTTTCTTTCAAAAAGTGTTTAGTTTTGTATGTGATTAGCGTTGAATAATAATGATGCTTAAGACATCTAAAAATTCCAAATTATGCTTATTATAAGTCTAACAAAAATATGAAACAAGGGCAGTAATGGATTACCATTTAATGAAAATGTAAAATTTTATGATTTATATTCATTTATTCTTGTCGGATGAGTAGGTCAGTCAGCTCTACCCATGATAGTTGGTATGCTTTGTTTCTTGAAAATTGCTACTCATATAAAATTTTGTGTTTTCAAGAAGTACTCTGTTATTCTCAATAGAGCAAGGAGATATAGCTTACCAATTGATAAATTTTTGCAAAACAAAGCGCGGAGGGTGAAAAAAGTAATGGATATTAAATGAAGATTTTCGATGTTATTTGAGAAAATGACAAGGAAATACAAGAAATCCAATCCAGTGATTTTCGATGTTTTTATATTTTTATGTGTATTTCTTTCTTCTTCTTTTTTGATATATTATTATGTGTATTCTTATATGAAAATATATTTTGCTAATGTAACAAAGAACATTTTCTATTATATAAAAGTAATATTAAATAAATTAACAAAAAATCAAAAGAAAATTAAATATGAATCCTAAAATTTATACTCAAATTTTGCCAAGAATAAGCCTTTAAAAAACTTACTATTCTTTTTTTCAGGCTCTAAATTTGATATATTCACATTTTAGATTTTTAGATTTTTTTTATCAATGGTGGGTCACATTTTAAAAACTTATCAAAGCAATTCATGGCTGCTTTTGTGGTAAAAAAAATACCTAAACCCGCAAAATTCAATACTCTCCCCGAAATCAAATATTCCAAGTATGTCAAAAAAGTTGTATGATAACTAGTTGCTATTGGAACATAAGTTTTGAACAGTATTTCAAAAATCGGACCGGTCATCGAATTGATAATCTAAAAATTGTAATGATTTATTGATTTGATTGGTTAAACAGTTTTAGTTGAATCGATAATAAATAGATGAAGTCATAAATAATTTTAATTAATTAAAAATTATAAAAATATTAAAATTTAATTTTTGGTTATTAAAAAATTGGTGAACTAGTTGGTTTGGTTTATTGATTTTGTCGATTTTGATAAATTTTTTAGACTCCTTATTTTCAGGGTTTATTCAGATTAGACTCAAGGTCACTTCTTGTTCGAAATATAGAATTGAATAGTTTATTTAGTAGGTCCGATCCGATTTTCAAAATTATTACCCTGAAAAATGTCTAAACTATTTAAATGTATGTGCGTCTTGTAATCGGTGATCATATAACAATGAATATAGATATACAAGCTCTTCCTCAAGGCTTTGTTATTTAAGCATACAAAAGATGGCCATGTTATTCAAAAGTAATATATGTATATAAAAATGCACATAAACTTTAGAAACAAATAATAATAATAATTTTGTTTAGTAGTGAAATTTTTATTGTCATGTAGTATGTGTGTGTATATTGTCTCAATCAGATAGAGTACGTTATTAAGATTTCCATTAGGGTAGGAAGGAAACCACAAACGAATTAAATGAAATCACTAACAAACCAAATAATAATTTTCCTTCACTTTCTATTACTACAAAACAAACTCTTCGGCAGAGATGACAGTGCTTAGGGGCTGGATTGGAACTTTGTTATCTTTTTATTATTGAGAGGGTCATGGTTGAATCAGATTCTCAAAGTTGTGGTTAATTGATTTAACACATGCTGTTTTCCACATTGGAATTCTTGTGCCATTAGGTAGAATTGGTCATTAGTTCGGTTTGGTTCTGAATTGGAATCGGACCGGCCGATCCTCAACCGAATATAACGAAAAAAAGATAAACCAATACTATCTAAATGAATACCACTAATGGTAGAATAACGAAAATAATTAATACCATCTTAAAATTCAGAAAATCCTTATGCACCAACCATAAATAAGGCTTTCAATAAATTTTGGAGGTTCATCAAATTTTTTTTTTTAAAAAAAAAACTTTAATACCAACCTATATGAAATAATTAACATAAAATACTCCACTTCTCTAAAATAAAGCCATTAACTAGCCTCTAACTAAAATTACTTACCAAATCAAAAATAAATAATTATATAAGAAAGATATGAAATAATAAGAAATATTTTCTTAATCTAACAAAGATCAAATGGCAGAGACAAGTTGACATAACACTGGAATTAGTAATAACAAACAGTAAACAATTACAATAAGCAAGAATTGAAAATTACAAATGATTGAAATAAAAAAAATTAATGTTGGTAGATGAAAATCCCCGCCATAGGACGAAGTCGCCCTAGGACGAAAAGAAAAACGAAAAGGAAGTAGGACGGTAGGCCGAAGATGCGACGAAGTGCTTGGGACGACCAGAACAATGGTTAGAACGAAAACCCATGATACGATTACTCCTACGATCGTAGTAGTTGAACGGTTTCCCCTCCATAACCAGGCAGTGGAGACGCGCGGCTCAGCGATTACAGACACGATCTTACAGCTGCAAGAAAACACTGGAACCTCCTGAAACAGTTAGCAAGTGGCACTATAAAAGCCTACCTACGCCAAGAGTAATAGCCCCGATCAAATGAAGACTCAAATGAGCATATTTTTATTTTTCATTTCTTAGATTATAATATTAGGACTTTAATTTGTGTCATTGCGCCCCTTGGAGGCTTATTCACTTAATCAAACACCTCTTGCTGGGACTTTGTCTCAGGAGGTTTGAACCTTACACGCTCTTCTTTCTTCACGCATAAAAATTGCGCAAACAGTTTTTGGTGACCACAGTGGGAGAATTGGTGTAGAGAGTGGAGATGCCTCCGAAAAGAAACGCTCAAATTGGCTCAACTGCGGAGGAATGAGGACTGGAGCAAACCAACCAGCCCGACGTTCCGTCCATAGTGGGTCAATTCGAGGGTCTGGTAAATACTAGTCGGTACGAACCTATGAGAGAGCTCAGCCCTTGTTCGGCGAATTCACACAGGATGTTGTCGAACAGGTTAGGCTCCAAAATGCACACGTCATAGATAAATTCGTATCAACTATAATTCGCATTATGAAAACATGGCTAAACATCTAAGTTCGTTGAATAAATTGATGGCCAAATGTGTAAACGGCGGGACGACACTGCTGCAGACCACGCCCCCCTGCGGCAAGCAGTCAGGAGGCTGGTCCTAGTAACGTTCCTTCTCAGAGGATCAACATCCCTATTGTTCTTAGGGGATGAATAAGTCCTGGAGGCAATGGCCCACAATTAGGGCCAAATATACACCAAGGGCCGAATATGGCACAAAATGAAGTGGTGTTGCCTCAAGGTGTCCAGGCAACTCAGGGGCAGAGTCATGATTATGTCCCACTTTTGAGAGAACCACAGCCACCGCCCCTAGCTGTGCCATTTAATGGCAACGATAAGCTAAGGGAACAAATGACCGAGATCCTTCAAAACCAATTCGGTCTAGGCATACTGCCAATTCGGCGAGATATCGTAAGCCGTATCCTGATTGGATCGATATGGCTTATCCATGGCCGAGAAACTACAAGATACCAGATTTTTCTCTCTTTACGGGGTCTGGGGAAGTTTCTACCATGGAACATATAGGGCGATTTACTCTTCAGTATGGGGAAGTCAATGATTTTCACAAACTGAGGTTATTCACTGCTCCTTGTCAGGAGTAGCTTTTTCCTAGTATGTCAGTCTGCCGGCCAATTCGGTAGAAAGTTGGCAGCAGATGGAATAATTGTTTCATGGGCAATTTTACAAGGCCGAGTCTGAGGTGGCTTTAGCTGATTTGGCAAACCTAAGACAATTACCAAGAGAGTGGGCCGAGATATTTTTACAGCGGTTTAAGGTAGCCCGAAACCGATGTTATGTGCCTTTGCCCGAAAGAGAGTTCGTAAGGATCGCTCAAGGTTGCTTAAATCTCGATCTAAAAAAGAAGTTACAGGATCGCGAGTTTTGGGATCTTCCCCAGCTCACCACTAGCGTGGTGCGTTATGAACGACTATTACGGGAAGAGGAGCAAATGAAGAATTCAAGCAAAGGAACATATTATAGAAATATCAACTATGAAATGGGCGAAGAGGACACAGAGTCGTCTGATTTATGTTTGGACGAATTGGTTAAAGGGAAGCCCTACGTTTGCAAGACGTGGGCGGAACCTCAAGCCGGTGAAAAGAATGATAAAAAGAGCAGGAATTTCTCTTTCGATATTACTAAAGTCGACGCTATATTTGACCAGTTATACCAGGACAAACAAATTAATTTGAGCGACAGACACACGTTGCTAACGACTGAGCAAATTGGTAGTAAAAAATATTGTAAGTGGCATAATGCGTGGTCTCATACAACTAATAGTTGCCTTGTTTTTCATAATGTCCTACAGGATGCCATAGAATCCAGACGAATCACGTTTGAGGAAAAGATAGCAGTGGACAGCAATCCGTTTCCAAAATCGGTGGGGCTGAACATGATCAATCCAGACCTTGCCAAGAGGAATCTGCCAAAAGATAAATTGGTGCCAGACGAAGGACAGCACTGTCATTGTCCAAGTGCTCTGGAAAGGATTAAGGTGCCGTCAGAGCAAGGAAACCGGTAGAACATTTGTGTCCGATGTAAGAACAACATGGAATGGATGAAAGAGTTAGAAGACACCTGCGAAAGGCCTGTAAAGAGAAAGTCACCATCATGGCAGCCCCAAACCTATGCCCTAAGAAAGTCACCAACATAGCAGCCCCGAACCTTTGCCGCAAGGTTCTATGGAGAGAACTTAAATTTCGTCCAAAATGTAAGGACGTTCAGGCCAAAGATTCATCGGCCCAATGTTTGGCATTCGTACCAAAAGCTACACTTGAGCCAGTGTCTAGGCAGGAACTATTCCCCGGTGGATAAAATGATGAGGACGCAGTTGAGGCGACACCAAAGAAACTATGGCCGTCTGATGCTCTGGACGAGGTAAATATGGGGAATGAATACAATAGGTGCATAACCTACGTCAACAAAGAATTGGAGCCTCAGGTACGTGAAAAGTTAACTTGTTTGTTGCAAGAATACAAAGATTGTTTCGCAGGGGATTACAATGAGATGCCTGGTTTAGATAGGACATTGGTGGAGCATAGGCTACCTATCCTTCCAAGACATAGGCCTCATAGGCAACCTCGCCGGAGGTTTACGCCTAATGTCATGCCTGATATTAAGAAAGAAGTTGAACGATTGTTAGAGGTAAAATTCATTCGGACGACCAGGTATGTGGAATGGTTGTCAAATATTGTCCCAGTTAGAAAATGAATGGAAAGATAAGGATCTGTATAGACTTCAGGAATTTAAACCTAGCAACACCAAATGATCAATACCCAATGCCGACAGTAGATTCCATGGTAGACTCCACGGCGGGGTACCAGGTATACTCGTTTATGGATGGGTATGCGGGCTATAATAAGATTTACATCGTCGAAGATGATGTACACAAAACGGCCTTTAGATGCCCAGGCTCGCTAGGGTGTTATGAGTGGGTGGTCATGTCGTTTGGCCTGAAAAATGCTAGTGCCACTAATCAGCTGGCCATGAACTTGATTTTTCACAACATGATTGGCAAATTCACAGAAGTCTATGTGGATGATATAGTGGCTAAATCCGTGACTACGGACGAACATTTTGGCCATTCATCGGCCCAATGTTTGGCATTCGTACCAAAAGCTACACTCGAGCCAGTGTCTAGGCAGGAACTATTCCCCGGTGGACAAAATGATGAGGACGCAGTTGAGGCGACACCAAAGAAACTATGGCCGTCTCATGAGACGGCAAGGTGAAGTAAAGGCCACTACGAAAAAAACCAAAGTAAACAACAAAAGAGGTGACAACAAAGAAGGAATTGAGATGAATTGTGATGTGCGTACCAAATTCACCAGACAAAAGCGGGATGAAACAGATGATGAGGACCCGTCTATCGTCATTCAGTTCGGTAGTATACCGCCGGTCGTGGCTAATTATTACCTATTGCCCGGGAAATTCAAGGGAAACAACAATGGGGAAGCTGGAACAAGTGAAGAC
This sequence comes from Zanthoxylum bungeanum, assembly GCA_019454045.1. Taxonomy (NCBI): domain Eukaryota; kingdom Viridiplantae; phylum Streptophyta; class Magnoliopsida; order Sapindales; family Rutaceae; genus Zanthoxylum; species Zanthoxylum bungeanum. The sequence goes on from SKCR01043556.1 coordinate 35,190, forward strand.
ATCTACGAGGATGATGAAACTGAATTTGCAGCACTCTCGATAATAGATAGAGAGGCTTCAGACGAGGAGATGACCGACGTAGAAGAAGAAATTGACAACAAGACCGAATCAAGAAGAAGGAGAATTTCACAGAATCGGCTTATCAGGGAATTATATGAAGCCGGTAATCCTACAGTCGGGACACTGGGAGAGGATTTGGGACGATACCCGTTCCTCATTCTGTATGGGACACCTAAGATAAAACAGGCTGTCACCAAATCCGAAAAAAAAGAGAGCGGCTATTAATCAGGTCTCCCAGGATGTGCCAGCTATGTTGCCTCCTTCTGGATGGGACATGAAAGAGGAACCGCCTCCAGTTAACAACGAAGGCGATCAAGCAATGGAAATCGGGCTACCAGGTAAAGTGGTTTTACCGAAGCCACCAACACATATGACGAAGCATCTGCGGCCGCTGTATGTGAAAACAAAGGCCAATGGGATATCCTTCACCAAAGTGCTAATCGATAATGAGGCGGCCATCGATGCAATACCAGTTAAGATGCTAGGGCATTTGGCAAAATCTGAAGAAGACCTCCTCCCTACGGAAGTGGTGCTTACTAGTTTTAATGGAGGGGCGACGACGGCAAAAGGGATTATCCCATTGGACCTGCAGGTGGGAAGTACTACGAAGACAGTCATTTTTTTTTGTCATAGATGTGCCAACTACATACAATATGCTCATAGGGCGAGATTGGATACACGGCAGCCGATGCATCCCTTTCTCCATCCACCAATGCCTGGTTTTCTGGAACCAAAGGGACGAGGTGGAGATAGTGCAGGTCGACAACAAGCCTTTCGCTGTAGAGACAAATTCGGCTGAATATTTCATGTATGAAGGGAACTATGGGCCGACCAGAGTTGTGAATGAAGGGGAAAGCCCGACTATTATGGCTCAGAATGATGAGCCGTACCCCGCAGGGTTGCTGGATGATTTATTCGCACAGACGAGACCAACCATAGTGGTCATTGGGGAATCAACTCACAGCGGTTTGAATGAAGTACAGCTTGAATAAGGAACGAGCCGCCCTTATGGCCTCCAAGGCCAGTTTATTGGCCTATGTAACGGAACGAAGAAATAAGGATGAGTCACAGACCACTATTTCGGCCTTAAAAGACAAACTGCTGGCACACCAGACATAGGGCAAAATAAAAGAACTGTATGGAGTAGACTGCTTGATGGAAGGAGAAGAATCTGTGGAAGAAGAATACGCTCTGAATGGACGACGCAAGACAAACATCTCAAGAGGACAAGATGCTCTGGACGAGGTAAATATGGGGAATGAATACGATAGGCGCATAACGTACGTCAACAAAGAATTGGAGCCTCAGGTACGTGAAAAGTTAACTTGTTTGTTGCAAGAATACAAAGATTGTTTCGCAGGGGATTACAATGAGATGCCTGGTTTAGATAGGACATTGGTGGAGCATAGGCTACCTATCCTTCCAAGACATAGGCCTCATAGGCAACCTCGCCGGAGGTTTACGCCTAATGTCATGCCTGATATTAAGAAAGAAGTTGAACGATTGTTAGAGGTAAAATTCATTCGGACGACCAGGTATGTGGAATGGTTGTCAAATATTGTCCCAGTTAGAAAATGAATGGAAAGATAAGGATCTGTATAGACTTCAGGAATTTAAACCTAGCAACACCAAATGATCAATACCCAATGCCGACAGTAGATTCCATGGTAGACTCCACGGCGGGGTACCAGGTATACTCGTTTATGGATGGGTATGCGGGCTATAATAAGATTTACATCGTCGAAGATGATGTACACAAAACGGCCTTTAGATGCCCAGGCTCGCTAGGGTGTTATGAGTGGGTGGTCATGTCGTTTGGCCTGAAAAATGCTAGTGCCACTAATCAGCTGGCCATGAACTTGATTTTTCACAACATGATTGGCAAATTCACAGAAGTCTATGTGGATGATATAGTGGCTAAATCCGTGACTACGGACGAACATTTTGGCCATTCATCGGCCCAATGTTTGGCATTCGTACCAAAAGCTACACTCGAGCCAGTGTCTAGGCAGGAACTATTCCCCGGTGGACAAAATGATGAGGACGCAGTTGAGGCGACACCAAAGAAACTATGGCCGTCTCATGAGACGGCAAGGCGAAGTAAAGGCCACTACGAAAAAAACCGAAGTAAACAACAAAAGAGGTGACAACAAAGAAGGAACTGAGATGAATTGTGATGTGCGTACCAAATTCAGCAGACAAAAGCGGGAGATGATGAGGAGTCGTCTATCGTCATTCAGTTCGGTAGTATACCACCGGTCGTGGCTAATCATTACCTGTTGCCCGAGAAATTTAAGGGAAACAACAATAGGGAAGCTGGAATAAGTGAAGACATCTACGAGGGTGATGAATCTGAATTTGCAGCACTCTCGATAACAGATAGAGAGGCTTCAGACGAGGATATAACCGACGTAGAAGAAGAAATTGACATCAAGACCGAATCAAGAAGAAGGAGAATTTCACAGAATCGGGTTCTTAGGGAATTATATGAAGTCGGTAATCCTACAGTCGGGACACTGGGAGAGGATTTGGGACGATACCCATTCCTCATTCTGTATGGGACACCTAAGATAAAGCGGGCTGTCACCAAATCCGAAAAAAAAGAGAGCGGCTATTAATCAGGTCTCCCAGGATGGCGTCAGCTATGTTGCCGCCTTCTGGATGGGACATGAAAGAGGAACCGCCTCCAGTTAACAACGAAGGCGATCAAGCAATGGAAATCGGGCTACCAGGTAAAGTGGTTTTCCCGAAGCCACCAACACATATGACGAAGCATCTGCGGCCGCTGTATGTGAAAGCAAAGGCCAATGGGATATCCTTCACCAAAGTGCTAATCGATAATGAGGCGACCATCGATGCAATACCAGTTAGGATGCTAGGGCGTTTGGCAAAATCTGAAGAAGACCTCCTCCCTACGGAAGTGGTGCTTACTAGTTTTAATGGAGGGGCGACGACGGTAAAATGGATTATCCCATTGCACCTGCAGGTGGGAAGTATTACGAAGACAGTCATTTTTTTTTGTCATAAATGGGCCAACTATATACAATATGCTCATAGGGCGAGATTGGATACACGGCAGCCGATGCATCCCTTTCCCCCTCCACCAATGCCTGGTTTTCTGGAACCAAAAGGGACGAGGTGGAGATAGTGCAGGCCGACAACAAGCCTTTCACTGCTGAGACAATTCGGCTGAATACTTCATGTATGAAGAGAACTATAGGCCGACCAGAGTTGTGAATGAAGGGGAAAGCCCGACTATTGTGGCTCAGAATGATGAGCCGTACCCCGCAGGGTTGCTGGATGATTTATTTGCACAGACGAGACCAACCATAGTGGTCATTGGGGAATCAACTCACAGCGGTTTGAATGAAGTACAGCTTGAATAAGGAACGAGCCGCCCTTATGGCCTCCAAGGCCAGTTTATTGGCCTATGTAACAGAACGAAGAAATGGGGATGAGTCACAGACCGCTATTTCGGCCATAAAAGGCAAACTACTGGCACACCATACGGAGGGCAAAATAAAAGAACTGTATGGAGTAGACTGCTTGATGGAAGGAGAAGAATCCGTGGAAGAAGAATACGCTCTGAATGGACGACGCAAGACAAACATCTCAAGAGGGCAAGATGCTCTGGACGAGGTAAATATGGGGAATGAATACGATAGGCGCATAACGTACGTCAGCAAAGAATTGGAGCCTCAGGTACGTGAAAAGTTAACTTGTTTGTTGCAAGAATACAAAGATTGTTTCGCATGGGATTACAATGAGATGCCTGGTTTAGATAGGACATTGGTGGAGCATAGGCTACCTATCCTGCCAAGCCATAGGCCTCATAGGCAACCTCCCCGGAGGTTTGCGCCGAATGTCATGCCTGATATTAAGAAAGAAGTTGAACGACTGTTAGAGGCAAAATTCATTCGGACGACCAGATATGTGGAATGGTTGTCAAATATTGTCCCAGTTAGAAAAATGAATGGAAAGATAAGGATCTGTATAGACTTCAGGAATTTAAACCTAGCAACACCAAATGATCAATACCCAATGCCGACAGTAGATTCCCTGGTAGACTCCACGGTGGGGTACCAGGTATACTCATTTATGGATGGGTATGCGGGCTATAATAAGATTTACATCGTCGAAGATGATGTACACAAAACGGCCTTTAGATGCCCAGGCTCGCTAGGGTGTTATGAGTGGGTGGTCATGTCGTTTGGCCTGAAAAACGCTAGTGCCACTTATCAGTGGGCCATGAACTTGATCTTTCACGACATGATTGGCGAATTCGTAGAAGTCTATGTGGATGATATAGTGGCTAAATCCGTGACTACGGACGAACATTTTGGCCATTTAGCAACGACTTTCGAACGGAAGAGAAAATTCAAAGTAAAAATGAACCCTACCAAGTGTGCCTTCGGGGTGTGCGCGGGAAACTTCCTAGGGTTTCTAGTGCACCAGTGAGGAATTGAGGTTGAAGCCAATAAGTCTCGGGCGATCACCGAAGGTATGCCCCCCCGAAATAGAAAAGAGTTGCAGAGGTTTTTGGGGCAAATGAACTTCTTAAGGCGATTTATCTCTAATTGTGCAGGGAAGAGAAAAGTGTTCGCCTCCTTATTGAAGTTAAAAGGCGAGGACGAATTCGTCTGGACGGAAGAACATCAACAAGCATTCGAAAGCCTGAAGAAATACTTGTCACAGCCGCCAGTGATGGTACTGACGGTGCCAGGAAAGCCAATAAAGTTATACATAGCGGCTGAAGAGCAGTCCATAGCTGGGATGATCGCGCAAGATGACGACATGAACATTGAGAGAGCCATTTACTATGTCAGCAGACAATTGTTGAATTATGAGTGTAACTATTCTTCTATGGAGAAATTATGTTTGGCTTTGTACTTCGCATGTACTAAATTACGAGCCTACCTTAGGCCGAATATAGTGTATTTAATTACAAGAATTAATATATTAAAGTACATGTTTTCTCGCCCTATCTTGCATCAAACAGTCGGTTTCTGGTCATTATCACTTTCAGAATTCGATATACGGCACGAACCCCAGAAGGCCGTTAAAAACCATGGTTTGGCCGACTTCTTGACCGATCATCCATGTTTGAGCACAATTAAGGAAGTAGGGATGGATCTGGACGAATGCAGTCTGAAGCCGTGGACGATGTATTTCGACGGATCCAGCACAATGAAGGGAGTTGGAATAGGGTTGGTCATGGTCAGCCTATTTGGAGAATCTTTTCGATTTTTAGTCAAGTTGAACGAACACTGCACCAATAATCAGGCCGAATATGAAGCCCTGATACTTGGGCTAGAAATGTTGCTTAATATGGGAGTAACCCATGTGTCCATCAATGGAGATTCGCAGCTGGTAATCCAACAAGTAATGGGTACTTTCAAATGCCAAAGCTCATCAGTCATGGCATTATTAGACGTGGCCAAAGAATTGGTAGGATAATTTGATCACGCTGAACTGGAATATGTTACAAGGGCAAAGAACGAACTAGCCAATAGTTTAGCCCAAGCATCCTCCGAGTACAAATAGACAAACATAAGTGGGGTATATAGGAGTGAAGGGGTTGAGCCAGCCCTCATAAGACGAGCTAAAAATATGGACGTCATGGTCGTCGAAGCTGAAACGAGGGACAATTGGAGAAATGAAATCGAGACATTCCTGAAACAACCCGGGGTAGGTCAGGATCGAAAGCTAAAACTTAAAGCTTTAAACTACACAATGTCAGGAGATGTGGTCTATAAGAAGCGACAAGATGGGTTGTTGTTGAAATGAGTGGGACCATCCGAATCCAAAACCATCATGGCCGAAGAGCATGAAGGCATTTGTGGGGCGCACCAAGCTAGGATAAAGATGAGATCGTTGATTATACGAAGCGGCTATTATTGGCCGAAGATGGGAGAATCATGTATCTCGTACGCCAAAGGATGCATTACCTGTCAGAAGCACGGGTCTATTTAGAGGGCTCCAGCCACCGAGATGGTCCCAATCATTACACCGTGGCCATTTCTGGGATGGGCAATAGACTTGATAGGAAAGATTTACCCTGTATCAAGTAAGAGGCATACTTTTATCATTGTTGCCACCGATTTCTTCACCAAATGGGTGGAAGCCATCCCAGTTGTAGAAATTTCCCAAGAGCAGATCATCAAGTTCATAAAGGAACACATAAATCACCGATTTGGTATACCACAGACAATTATGGTGGATCATGGTACTTCATTAAATGGTGAAAAGGTGAAAGACTTCCTGAGTGAATACAGAATCCAACTAGTAAACACTACCCCCTATTACCCTTAATCAAATGGTCAAGCAGAATCGTCCAATAAAATCCTTAAAGGATTGATTCGAAAAATAGTGACAGACAACGCCAGACGATAGGATGAGTGCTTGAGTCAAGCTTTGTGGGCCTATAGAACGTCGCCGCGAATGAGTACTTCAGTAACGCCGTTCCAATTAGTGTATGGTCAAGAGGCTGTGCTCCCAATGGAAATGAACATTTAGTCTACCAGGGTGATGTTGCAAGAAAGATTGACACATGAGGACTACAACGAAGCAATGATACAGAACATGTTAAAGTTAGACGACATCAGGTGTGATACGCTAGATCGTCTGGAAGCACAAAAAAGGAGGATGGCCAAGGAATAAAACTTCAGAGTAATGGATAAATCATTCAGGAAGGGAGAGTTAGTATGGAAGACTGTATTGCCACTCGGCTCCAAAGACCCGGCGTACGGTAAATGGTCGCCCAATTGGGAAGACCCATTCGTGATAAAAAAATGTACTGTCAAATGGAGCCTATCATCTACAAAACTTAAACGGAAGAGCACATACAAGAGCAATAAACGGTAAATACTTAAATAAATATGTGCCCTCATTATGGGAGCACGAAAACAAATGCATAGAAACAATAATAGTTCTCATTAACATGGGCGATAACGCCATAAGAATGCAAGAAGGGACGATATAACGTCTTACAAAAGTGTTACTTTCGGCCTAAGGATCGTCGAAAATCCCCAGGCAGCCCCTTAATGGCCGCGAGCGTCTCCCTCCTTAGGCGCCATTCGTCCTGTATTCCCGTACCCACTGCATCCAAGTCGGCCAAGCTTTTCTCAAAATTGACGCGGGCCAGCCCTTCATGCTCTGCCATGGATTTATCCATCTGCTCTGCTTGAGTAACAAGAGTCCGCCTCTTAGCATCCTTCCTCATTCGGCTTTCCTTAAGAAGACACTGAATCTATTTTAGTTGTCTCTCCAGGTCTAGGAAGACCGATTCCTCAGTCACCATTTCTTCTGTAGTCTCCCTCAGACCCTGATGTAGTGCCTCAAGAGAATCACGGAGCGTTTCCTTCCTCATCACAGAAGAGCGAAGCCCAACCTTCTGGCTATGCACATTGCGATACTGAGAGAGAAGGTTTGCTATGCCATTTTGCATCTCTTGGAGGAAAAGCCGATCATCAACAGATATTGATAAGGTAGGGAGAGCCAATATCCGGCTCAACTCAGAAGAGCTTTTATCTAATTGAAGGACGTTCTCCATGTTAAGTTCCTAATTAGGTCCTAAGAATCATCCAAAACAAGCATAAAATCGCATGAACACATCAAGGAATAATGGCGGAAACAAATACTCACAATGATTGGTTTGAGATGCAAAGAACACAAGCCTTTTCTTGCTTTGTTGAGCTCGGTTTTGGCCTCCTTGGACTGCTACCATGCTCGGTTTTGGGTCATCTTCTTCCTTTAAAATTCGGCCATGGATGTCACCATTGAAGCTCCAAGCTTCAAGCTTTCCATGCTCACAAATTCGTTTCCCTATCACCATAATACAACCCATGTGTGTGCTAGCACTCTTTCTTCTTCTTTGTCTTTGATCAAACCAAAAATTGAAGAAGATTTTGGCTCAAAGCCGTGAGAGAGAGATGAAGAATTTTGGCTCCAAAAGAGAACCAAAACCGTGAGTGAGAGGGAGAGGGAGAAGCCATTTCGTTTTTGGAGAGAGAGAGAGTGTTAATGAAAAAATAAATTGTAAAATGCTTTTATATTTCCCAAATAAATAAAGCATTTACCATTTTAAATTTCAAAAACAAAAGTCAAAAGCAAAAAGCAAAAAGTGCTTTTCAATCACTTCACATCACTATTCACATCACATCTCAACACTTTAAGTCACATCACTTTAATAAAGTGACATGTTGTCAAGTCACATCACTCAAAGTGACAATTGATTTGACGATTGATGCGACTAGTGATTTGACGCTTGATATGACTTGCGTGTCGCGCTCGAATTCAAAATACGAATGCGCTCGCAATCACTCTCGGGCTCGGGTTCGCTAATTCCAAATTAACGAATTTTCCGTCGCGTCGTAATTAAATAATTACGCCTAGCGAAATCACTATTCACGTCGCTAACGAATTAATTCTAAATTGATTCGTTCGCCCGAATTAAAATCCAATTTTAATTCCGCGTCGAAATCCAATTTCATATAATATATCGGATATATTATTTTATCGATTAATTCTAAATTAATCGTTCTCTCTCTTTAATTAATATTTTATCCCAGATAAAATATCTCCGTAATTAATCCCAGATTAATTTTCTCTCTCATCGAATTAATCCCAGATTAATTTTCTCTCTCTTCTAATTAATCCCAGATTAATTAAAGTGCGAGTCATACATCATCGGTGAATCTTCAGGAAGCGACCCATGAGATCTCCGGATATGTTGGCAGTAAATACAGTCGTCGGACTATCCGAACACGTAAGTACCTCGTACTACGTTTATACCGATTTACAAGACAAGGTTGGCTTCTAGCAAAGCGCCATGCCTACCCAATTCTCCAGAAATATTCTTATAGGAATATATAGATCTGTATCAAGCGTAGTATACTAAGTATTGTGCGTATCGGTCCAGTATCGGATAATCACGTGCTAGGGCTGGGGCTGGATAAGTGTCTGCCCCGTCCGAAGCACATATCGGATGTCTGGTAACATAGTCTCTATAATCGGATATACATGACCTGGTCACAATATCCCGATTGGTTGCGCAACACTCAAGAGCACTAGTACCGTATCCTGCGTGACATCATCTCCAATATGACTGAAGTGACACTTCCGTCTTGACATCACACCCATACTCTATGACTCTCTGATAAACCCAGAAGTGGTGTACACAGAGCCGGTCAAAGCCCCCTACCACCAAGACCAAAGTTTATCGATTATCGTAAGTATTAGCGATACAAGTCTCAGGTTAAGACTATACACACCTACATTGATTTCGGCCTCCCATAGACACATAGTCATAATACCAATGGGATTCCGAGGGGTCTATCCAGAGCGAAGCTGTTTCCCGTACCATCGGTGAAACACGACCTCCTATCGCACTTGCATAAGTATCCAATACTTATATATATGAGAACTATGCAGTTGTGCCCTCACAACGCGCACAAGTGCAATACTAGCCTATTCCGCATTATCGATGTCCAGTCTCGATAATACTACGGCTAGGGATATTTAATGATTAATCCTTCGTGGACTGATACTGTCTCATATCATCTCAATCCAGGAACTAATCATAGGGACCTCTCTTCATTTATATATCTATGGTGATCTAATCACAAATGATGAGAGTGCAATTTCCTTATTACATAGTTAATTTGCTACAACAACACAATGTTCTGTGCAAATAGTGACGCTATGGGTCATTTTGTCCAACACTCCGGCCGCGTAGCTTGATTAATTTCTAGTGCAGCAAAGGCAGCATACTGGCCAAGAACCTCCTTGAGGACCTCCATGTTTGTGCTGGTGCTGACCAAAGGCGAAGGAGGCCGAAAAGAAGCAGAGGACAGTCGTCTAAAGTGATCCAAAATGTTCTGAATTGTTTTCAGCAATGGGTCAGATACCTGTAAACAAAAGAAATTAGCAAATACAAGCTAGGGCAAAGACGAACTAGAAAATAAGAAATGACTTACCACCCCAGAACCAGAACCAGAAGGCTGATCCACCAGTACCTCCAATGCTTCAGCCACAGGCTGCGGTAGCTCTTATTAAGATGAAGACCCTAAGAATGATGGATGCTGGGGGACAAGAGTTGGCTGTAGTGCGACCTGAGGAGAAGACGGTAGAGTAGGAGAACCCGTTGGCAAAATTGGAAACTTAGCCAGAGGAGCGGCCGATGCTTGGACTATTTAAGCAAGAGCTGCGGAGGAAACAACCATGAGAGCCGAAGATAATGGCTGCCCAGGCTCAAGAAACTCCATTTGAGGAGAAGAAGGCAGAGGAGCCGAAGACGACGGCTGTGCTAAGACCGAACCTAGATGCGCAGAAGTATTGGGGGATATCGCTTTCGGCGTTGAAGGTTGTGGCGCAGTAGTTGGTCGAACATCTGCAAGAGAATCGGAGTCGGATGAATCAAAAATATAAATGATTTCATCTTCTTCGTAGAAGCGACGAATTACGTCTTCTTTATACACAGACCGAGCCTCCTCTAATGACTCCAATTCGGCCAAACTATAGAGGCCGTCAACGTCCCTATAACTCCCTCTAAGTCCTGAGGCAAACATCCTACATACTAAAGGGTAGAATGGCCTAAGGTAATGCCACAGAGCCCCAGTTGGCCAAATAGGCTCTGGCATTTTAGCCTCATCATCCGGATCCTGCACGATTTGTACAAAACCGTCCGAGAAAAAGCGCTCGAATAATGAATGATCACTAGGAAATTCCTCAAATCTTGGATGAGGATGGCCAGAATCAGCACATGGCTTCGTACCTTGGGAGTCGGTTCTGATTGTGTCTCCCTCTATTGGAAATCGCTTCCCTACGGGACTTTCGGCCGCTTCATCTTCGTCAAAAGGAAATTGAATAACAGGAATTCCTACAGGGGCCGCTCCCTCACCTCCACCCATGGGAACTTCGGCCTCTGGAATCCTCACCATTTCGGGCACTGCGAAGGGCAGATCAATCTTAATAGACTGTATCAAAATACACAGTCATGACACCAATATACCTCGAACCTGTGAGAATGCAAAAGAAAAAAAGTCTCAAGATCATACCTTCGTGCGACGGGCGAGCGGAACGTCAGAATCAGAGCTTCGGCTGGGGGAAGGATGTTTCCTTTTAGCGAGCTTTATTCTCTTGGGCTTGGACGCCTCAGTTGCCTTTTTCGACCCTGACGGTTCAGAAGACTTGGGGGACAAAGGAATAAAAGAGAAAACTCTAGCATAAGGAAGGGAGAAAATTCATTCGCGGATGGATGGCCAAAAGCGATCAAAAGAAGGATGAATGGATGTACAATGAGCGAATGAGGTAACGATAAAAGAAGAAACCAAAGACCGCGTTTCCTCCAAAGAATCTTCAACTTTAGAAACTGAAAAAACCTTAAAGCGGTCTAGTGATGCAGAGTATGAATGAAAGAAGGGAAGGGGCCACCCTTGGACAAGACCAAATTGACGGGCGACAAAGTTGGCCGAATACACCTCCACCCCATCCTTACCATTGGCCCCAATCAAGAGATCATGGACCAAGTCGCGGCTGCATAGAAACTTACGCCATACACAATGACATGGTTCGTCCTCTTCCGAAAGAGGCAGGTCATGGACGAAAGATGGACTGTTTGATACAGTAAAAGGGAAAAAAAGAGGGAACCCGAGGAAGGGTATAAAAATAATCAAAGGTGGCACGAGGAGATAAAGAAGACGGCCTAAGTTGGGCAAAGAGAAGGCCGGCATAAGAGTAAGGGTGAGTCGAATTAATTGTGCCAAAAGTAGGAAAGTATGCTCGCAACCAAAGTTGGATAACCTACAAAGGACCAGATGCAATAAATGATGACCCCGACAGAAGTTGTTTTTGGAGGACGGCCAGCCCCCGATATGTAGCGGCCAGGAAAAAAGAGGCCAGGTCTAAACGACGGCCATGGGCGAGATCGGAAGAAATGGGGAGGTAGCCCGCAACAGGTTTTTGGCTGCGTGCACAAATGATGTATTTGCACAGCCAGTAGTGAAGGAAGGCTGTACGCTCTAGCATTGAAACTGTACCAGCCGTTTTTGAATATGTGCGAAGAAAAGAAGAGTAGGATGAAAAGGAAGAATAGTCTATTGAAGGAGGAGAAAACTGAAAGTTGGTGAAGTCCGAAATAGTCGCTCCAAGAGGAGCCAGACCAGTAAGAGCGCCAACATCACGAAGGGTGATAGTAAAGGGCCCGACCGGAAAAACGAATACATTATATTCAGAAGACCAAAAGAGTAAGAAAATGGGAAAAAAACTACGGTCAAAGGCTGGCAGGGACAAGGAAAGCTCAATGAGAGGAATGAGGTGGTGTTTCTCCAGAAAGGCACGGGTATCTACATGCAGCAACATACGTTGATGCCAGGCTTCAAATGCCGTATCAGGTGTGGGCCAGGTGCGAATCGGTGAAGATTGAGCAAGAGCAGAAATGTTGAGTGGTTCAGAAAATGGGAGGCCAGAAGAAGAGGGAAATTACTGAGCCAACAGGGCCGTTGCAATAACATTGTCATCAATGAAGATGGGGCCAAGTGCGCACTGACCGAAATCTTCATTGAGAGTGTGAATGCCAAAGACGCCTATAGAAGAATCTTCCAACGCTACCTTATAATCAGCGAAAGTTGAGGCGCTAGTCTTGGGGACAGAAGAGGAGGAAGCCATTGATAACAAAGAAGCGAAAATGCAGAGGGTATCGAAGATAAAGTGAGAAAATGAATGGGGTGAACCCTTATATAACAGAAGGTCTTGGGACAGGTGCCACAATACAATTCGTTAAAAAGTGAAAGCAACGGGAAAACAGAAAAGAATGAAAAGTTACCCTAGACAGATGTTCAAATATAATTCGTTGCAAAAGTGACGTACGACGGAAGGAAATATAGAAGTGACAGGAAAAACGACTCTTAAATAGGCCTCATGATTATAAGTATTGGGAAATGGCCGCGCATTTATTGCAGATATGGTGGGTTTGCATAGGACTCTAGAAGGCGGCCAGACGGACTATAGGGCGAAGAACCTAACACCGAATTTACCTTGTCCAACCCCGCTACTTCGGCCTCCAGCAGATCGACCAAACCTCAAAATCTTAGCATCGGTCTCTAGAATCGACCGGGAACAGGTGTCAACACTACACCTTCTAGAGGCATTGCCCAGATTGACTTCATTATTAACACAAATAGCGAGGATCAAACAGATATGACAAGACCATCAGGCTACATGCTTACTTTGGCAGAGGACCAGACTTTGAGCAGAGAGCCCTTCAAACTGGTCGGACAACACATAGAAACAACCCTTCACGTGACAACATTACCATGGCTTGGGAGTAGGTAAAAAGGGGAAACAGGCCCATTTACTGGGTCTTATAACTATCTATTTAAAGGCCAACCTTACTCACCAGATCCTCCATAACCAAGCAGAGTCCCAAAATGAGAAAAGAAAAAGAGGCAAGACAAAGTTGGAAAAAGGAGAAGCCCTGCAGAAAACATAGACCACCAGAGGTAAAAGCTCATCCTTTGTAAGGTGTGAAATGGAATGTAAAAAGACTCGCTGACGGCCATCCACACGGCGTAAGGTGTAAAATGAAATGTAAGGCGGTGGATGGGTTGCGTCCGTTAGCGACAAATTATCCGGGGTCCTCGGTGCGGAAGATACTGCGCCTCCCGAGTTGCAAAAGGTTACGCTCGTGAGTAAGAGCTAGCCTTAGCTTCTCTACGCGTAGCATGCTGCTTACCTGGGGCCTCGGAATCTATAGACTGGGGGTTGGCCGAATGTTGGGCCGATCAAAGGCAGCAGGAGATGGTCGTACAAGTTTCAGTCAGTCCAATATATACGCCAATGTAATGATGTGAGCGGGCTATAGCCGTTAGCAACAGCTGTCCAGGAGCCCCGGTGCAAAAGGTACTGCATAGTCAGGTTGCGGATGGGTTACACCCGTTGACGACGGACGACCATCTTACTTGGCATAGAGGATTGCAGCACCCAGTCGGATGAGTACTATGGTAGGGTTTGGCCAAATGGATAAAGAGAACAGCTCATCGGGCGTGCTGAAAGTGGCATTCCTTGAAACGAGGAAAGAAATAACCGAGATAAAAAAATTCACCTGATATTCACTTCTAGTTCAATCAAGGTAAATTTGGGGGATAATTATTGGTAGATGAAAATCCCCGCCATAGGACAAAGTCACCCTAGGACGAAAAGAAAAACGAAAAGGAAGTAGGACGGTAGGCCGAAGATGTGACGAAGAGCTTGGGACGACCAGACCAATGGTTAGAACGAAAACCCATGATACGGTTACTCCCACGATCGTAGCAGTTGGACAGTTTTCCCTCCATAACCAGGCAGTTGAGCCGCGCGGCTCAGCGGTTATAGACACGATCTTACAGCTGCAAGAAAACACTGGAACCGCCTGAAACAGTTAGCAAGTGGCACTATAAAAACCTACCTACGCCAAGAGTAATAGCCCCGATCAAATGAAGACTCAAATGAACATATTTTTATTTTTCATTTCTTAGATTATAATATTAGGACTGTAATTTGTGTGCTTGCGCCACTTGGAGGCTTATTCACTTAATCAAACACCCCTTGCTGGAACTTTGTCTCAGGAGGTTTGAACCTTACACGCATTCTTCATGCATAAAAATTACGCAAACAATTTCAATATATAAAATTTGAGTCTTGTGTATCACAGTTTCATTAAAACAGATCTGCCGCCTTTGGTAATGCTTAGAGTCAATACTAGCTTCTGTTTCATAGAATAAAACGGAGAAGGTAACTTTTGAACACTGAGAAATTATATAAGCAAACTCTATGCGCGTAGAACTTGAATCGAAGTAAAGCTCTCAATTTTGGACGAAAAGTGCTCACAGTGCTGGACAAATTGCTCTCGATTTTGACAGAAATTGGAAATATGCTCTTTTTTTTTCGCATATGTGTGCTATGTTTTATAAAGTAGGGAGAAGCCTCTTCCAATTCCATGACATTGGGAGGATTAATTCTCTATTGAATCTTGTATTCAATATAAAAATCATGGCATATCATGGGCAACTAACTACTATTTCAAGTAAAGGAAAAGTCAATAAAAAAAATAAAAAAAATTTAACAAAACTAA